>JASANE010026018.1:0-52646 GCA_030248225.1 Trileptium ribeirensis
CGGTTGTAGCGTTTAAATCGCTCAAGAAACGCCCAGAACTAGACTCCCGCCACCAAACTCCCTCAAGAGCCGCCACTAATGGCGATGAAATATATTGCAGGAATCACCAAATCATTCAAAGATATGGAGCAACTTCCCGCAACCTCGTGTGCCATATTACACCATCAACTATGGAGCGCCAATCGAAACATTCCTGTCCAAAGGTACACACTGGCCGGACTCTCCAACATGGCTGAGTTGAGCCAAACAATAAAACAATATCCCATCGAATACGCCTCGACAGAGCAAGGCTACCAGCTCCTCGTCACCTATTTATTCGACGAGGAACAGGCAAAACAAGGACATTTCGGACCTGAAGATGGGAGCTCGAGACGTAGAGGCCATTTCCCGACGAAACAAACAAAAGTTCCTCGACCCCGAAACAACCGAGCGCCTCCGCCCAGTACTCCCTCACCTCATGCGGACGGTGCTACTAGAAAAATTAAGATTCCTAGATTTACGGACGCTCTTCTAACCACCGGATTTGCCCAATTGCTCGAGGCAAATAGATTCATTCGTTTTGGGGAGGCGGGCACGGCCAGACGGCCTCAAGTTCGGCAAACGACCACGACCATGCCATAATGTCATGGGTCGCCTACTGAAGGAAGTACGAACCTCCCCCGACATGACGCCGCCGCTTGGCCAACCGTTTTGATTTTGGGCGACTCTCTATTAGCAGCGCCTTTGGTCAACGTGGCCGCTTCGAAGGGATGGTTCGCCCTGGTGCATGGCCGGGAGCCACCATGGCAATTTCTACGTTCGGCTGGCAACGTGCATCGCCACGCCACAAACCAAGACAATCATGATTCTTGGTGGCTATAAAGCGGCCCTACGATCGAAGCCATACGAAGGTCGTTTGCTGGATACTCCTAGCAAGGTTATGCGTCAAGTGCGCCGTTACTTATGTTCATTCGACTATCTCCTCAGTAGATGAAGCCCGAGCAGTTATTGCCCCGCCACCTCCACATTGGGACATCGACGGGGACCGTCCGGTCAAATGGCACAACGAATTTCCAAGATATTTCAGGACATTAAATGGCAATTCCCTGACCGACTACAAAAATCGTCAATGCCAGACTACTCGCCCGAACTAACCGAGTCAGGGCGCCATGGGAAACTAACACCGGCACCCACGAAGTCAGTAGAGCCGTGTGTACTGAACCGTACATCGGATACTTCCGTAAGTGGGTTAGGCAGAACCTAACACCCAACAATTGGGAATGAGAAGGTCAGAGGGAAGTGTATCGTGACGTTAGGACTACTACTCAATCGGAAAAGTTAAACGCTTTTGGCAAAGGCCAAAATGAACTGCCTAGAGCACCTACGGTAAACCTGAACCGAATGTGTTACATAGGACAATCGTAATCATGCCACCGTATTGTTATTATGTATAAACATCTTATCTTGTCATTTATTTGTATTTATAATGGTTATATAAGATGCCCGTCTGTATATGTGTACCATGGCACCATGAACAGAAAATCGATTGTGACTAGTTGGAAAACTTCTCAAAATATAGTAAAAAGTCCTTTTATCCTTATAAAATATAGAGGAGGACTTGTCAGGATACAGAAACTATTAGGAACCAAGGAGGACTCGTTGGAAATAGGGCTAAATTGGACCAACGATGGTCAATAATATTCTTCGGCAATAACGATAAGTGAACTAGGGGAACCGAAATTTTCACGTACCATATTTCATCATATTATCTGTACATGTGGACTAATTTATTTTTGGGTCGTAGAGTATAGTTTATTATCCGGTCAGAGTCGCATACGACCCTCTTTGAAAGGGGTCTTAGTCGCTCAAAGATCCCAACCAATAAATCCCTTAATCCGAAACCGAGAGGATTTCCATTTAAAAATATAAGAGATGTAACAGGCCTGTTCCGGCCCGTTACGTTTATTTTAGAGGATTTCGGCGTCAGAATGGCCTGAACGCGTCTCAAATCGAACCAGAGGTTAAGGGAATAAAGTCTTCAGGTGTTGCATGGTGCCATGGTGGTCGATAGTTGCGTTGCGTATTGTTGTATAGTACATACATTTTGCCTTTGTTATGTTTTGTCATATATAACCTTTGCCATTGCATGGTTTATTGCATGATTGTATGTAATTGGATAGGCTCATGCGAGCCCAGAGGAAGTGTGACAGGTTAGCTGGTCAGGTTTAAGAGGGTAAGGAGGTTACGAGAATCTTTGACCAGATTGAACAGAAGACCCGAACGGAACTCGACCAACCACCTCTGTTTCCCTATTGAAAATTCAAAATTTAGACCGTCCGGGAATAGGAGGCCTTTGACAATTTAAGGGGTCGGAAAGTGATCAAACTCAAGACTATCAACTTTACCTGGTTCAAGCTAACTATAGCTTAATGGTCACCAAAGTAAGCTGAAACAAATGGGTTACGGTAGTTTCCGATTATTCGGAAATAACGGACCTCGGGCCTGTTTATCGGCCCGTAACCGTTCAACGGTTCAGATTTACCGAAAATGTCCCGAGTACTTTTCGGTAGAGAATTTTTAGAGCTTTCGAAAGAGCCCTCGACATCACAAATTGCTGGAGGATTTCCTGAGATATTTTAGGGACAAACAGGTAACCATCCAATTAACAACCAATACTTACGCTAGGTTTGGCTGGAGACCATGGGTCCGAGTGGACTTAACTTAGGCCTATATGGAAATATAGTTATGCATATATATGTGTACTGCGTGACCTTCGTGATTTGGTGTATCTATTTTTTTCCGCCCCACCGTACTAGAGCCTTCCTTTTCATAACACCCTTTGGAGCCCGAATTTGCCTGATCACCATGCTAACGACTGGGTTTTCTGGTTACCATCGGACCAGTGAGTGAACGCACGAGTGTGTCCAAGTAATCCACCCATCTAGGCATTTGGCGAGGCTACTCGGGTCTCGATCCGACCAGTCATTCCGCCGCTAGATCATTCATTTCCCCGTTTCATACCATACCGAAATTCAACATAAAATTCCGCTTGTTTTGTACCAACTCCGTATTTGACCCCCGACCCTAAAGGTGCTCATGCGACCCCTCATTTTAGTCGCCTGCTCCTGGCGAGCACAACGATATCCGGCGGGTCTTTGTCCGACTTTGCGTTAGCCCCTTATGACCGATAATGTGCCCCCCCAATTTGGCATGCCGACTGCAAGTGGGTACAAACCGACCGAAAATTTAACCCCGACTCAAAAGTAGGCATAATGCCCCTCATTGCATTCGTCGCGTCGAGACATCTTCAACGATGCCCGGCGGGTCTCCATCCGTCGCCCCGTTAACCCGGGACGGCCGAAAATGCGCCCCCACTTTTTGCCGACACTCTCTTTAACAGTCTTTAACAGTCGTGATTTTAGTGCCCCTCTACCCGCTGCCGTTAAGGTAGGGAAAACACCCCTCGTTTAAATCGCCTTTCCAAGACGAGCTCAACGATGCCCGGCGGGCGTCGCTCCGCCCAACCGTTAGAGCGGGAGAGCCCGCTGAATCCCTGCATGCTAATACATGTCGGAACCCAAAACTGGGTCCCGACCCGCCACTGCGTCTACCCCCCCCCATGTTTGGTATCGTTCGGCCCCGTTCTTCGTCCTGGGACCGAATTTCGCCCCAGCCCCTCGAAATTCCCTCAGGGACCCCCTGTCCCGACTCCCTTCCCGTGCCTTTCTTTTTCGTTCTTCTTTTTCTTTTCCACTCTCTCTAACCGACTTCTTTGGTCGGTTGCCGTTGCTGCTGTCGCCGTGGTTGTATTGTATTATGTGTGTGTGTGTTGTTGTTGTTGTTGTTGTTGTGGTTGCTGTGCTGTTGTGTTGATGTTGTTGTTGTCGTTGTTGTTGTGGTTCTGCGTGTTTCTAGTGTGAACTTGAGCGACCTTTCTGTCGCTCAGGTCGCCTGTGTGTCTCATGTGTAATGTGTGCTCATGAGTATTGTATGTATATGTGTTTGTGGATATAGATATGTATATATATATATAGTATGTAAGACGACACAAAAAACAGGACATGTAGGGACAGGACGTACAAAATTCTGTTAAATTTGTGAGTTTTACGGACGGACTGGACGCATAGGACTAGGAGAGACGGGGGGTAGGTTTAGGGCCCTCCCACGAGCTCCGGGAGTTCCCAAATAGGACCCCGGATAGTTCAGAGGATACGTAGGAATGTGCTGCGTCCCAGGTCGCGAAATCAGCTCATTCCCATCTTAGGTTCCCCCCCTTTCGGGACGTCTAAAGACGTCCTGTCGGGATATTTGAAATTTAGCTAGGAAAGCCATTAGCTTGGAATGATAGGAATGTTTGGCTTTATCTTGTAAGCCAACATATAAACGTGCAATGTTAGCACGTTTATCCATGGATAGGGTGGTAAAATTTAGCCCCAGATGCCCTCCAAATAAGCTTAATTAAGTGATGGATGAGGCAGCTAACTCGCTAAATAGCAGAAATTTGGCTTTAATCGGCGAGTTAGCTGGGGGAAAGATTTGATGGATGAGGACCAGATCACCGAAAAGACACATCCAAGCTTATTCCAAGTATTTTATAAAGGGAAAAGATTTAAAATTTTGAAAATTTGACGGGTGATTTAGCAGCTTTCGTGGGACATTTGGGGGATAACGTCCAAGCTAAGTTAGGTAAGAGCTTTAAAAGATCTGAGTAATGAGTTTTCGACAAGTTTCTGACAAGAATTTGGGACTACAGATGGGGTAAAATCGGAGATTTTGGGAGAAAACTCACAGATGGTCGACCTCCGAGTAATCGGAGGGTTCAAATTTGATGTCGGCGATTTCGATTGAAGCCGACTCTCTCTAAAGGGGACCCAGGGTTTACGATAGCTGTCAAAATCAGAATTTGGGGAATTTTTTGATTGGGCGCCCGAGTTTGACCTCGAAAAAGTGGGCGTCAAAAGAACGTCGCCGATTGGATGGCGACAGAATCGCCATGCTTCAACACAGCAGAAAATTTTGAAGCGACGACTACCGCGTCGTCTCTTCGAATCAGTTCGACTTCGGCAGCGCGGAGTTCGGTCGACTTTACTGACCGGCTCCGACGCTTAGTTTTATTGTATTGATTTCGCAACGAGTTTGCTTTCCCGTGCTTTCTTTTATTTTCTCTCGATTGGCGTTCGGAATGGAATTCGGTCGATGGAGGACCCGCGTAGACGTCTTCCGTCTCGCGGAAGGGGACTAGCAATTGCTGTCCCGGACCAAATAATGTAAGTCAGGAGGTGAACCAGGCGTGTGGGGGTTTATTTTCCCCAGAGTATAATGTAACAGACCATCGAGGCCTACTCAGTTTGAGCACAATTTTAGTGTCGATAGATCGACTGGACGCCCGTCGGAGGACGTCTTAGTTCCCCGCGCCAGCTGACAACACTTTTACATATTCCTTGACAAACCTCCTTTACTCGAGTTCCGTTTTGGGCAGGTTGAGTGATAGCACGGGGGGGTGTTAGGTTGTGAACACAAGAGCCGAAGCAGTTCTGATTCCCCGTGGTCTTAGGTACGGCAAATCAGGATGGACGCTTCTCGTCCATATTTTACATGACATGTTGCTCTTGAGTTAGGGAAATCGACTTTTTCCTGAGCAGACCACGGTAAAATTTACTAACGAAACCATAGGGATTTGCTTGTTTGTTTTCGGTTGGAATTGTGGTTTACCAAAATTGCAGTTTAGTGGACTGTTCGACACTCATGCCGCTGCTTGAGTGCGGACTGACTTTGCAGTTAGGGACGGAGGATTAGCCTCTGTCGGGCTTTAGAAAGCCCTAAAATTTATTTTGTCAGTTGAGTTAAGAAAATTTGGGGAAATTACAAAAGACTAAACAAATTCTAAGTGATTTCAGCTTGAGCATAAGGTCTTGGCACTCCGTAAGGAGCAACTTTTTACTCAGCATTGTCGGTGTGCGGTATGCTCGCGATTTGTAAGGATAAACGTTTGGTGTATTACTAAGGATTGAAAGAGCTTCACTTAGAGTAGACTAGACTGCCCGAGATCCCGACCGCCCCGTACGACATCCTTTGTCAGTGGCTCGGCAAATCACGTTCTTCTCAAGACACCCTAGCCAAACCACTAAAAATCACCAAGGTCCACTCTAGCCCACGTACATGGTTACACTCGGCGGTAATGTCGAGGAAAATCACTTCTCACTAAAATGAACCGACGGCCTGGCTAGATACCAAGGTCGGGCCCAGTGAACGCTTTAGAAGGCACGTCAAAGAGCTCAAAGCTCAAAATGAAACCATAAAACTCTTATTCTAATAAAGAAAAAATCGCGACCCTTCGCGAATCGTTTTGACCCCAAACCGAGTGAGTGCAAAACCCCGTTTTCTTTTCAGAGCGACTTGATCGCTGAGTTTAAGTTTTTCTTGATTTTAGCTCGGTTTGCCCGTTAGGCTATGTAATATGTATGCCCCAATTTGGCTTTTGCACTATTTCTCTCTCTTTCCTTTTTCATTTTCCCTTGTTAGGTTTAGATCCTGCACGGAGAATTTAAGTCCGCTGCAGATTTCTCTGTACTGACCACTCGACTATCGAGTTCTACTAAAATTCATTACAATTTTGGTAATAACTCAACTGCACGCTTTCGATAGTGCAGTTGAGACACTGTACAATTTCGACGTGTACAGTGTATTAAGGCCATAGGATGAGCTCGATAGAGAGAGGACGACAAAACAAAAGAAACAACAGAAACAAAGGAAACGGCAGAAACAAAACGAGCAACAGAAACAAAAGCAACGAAAGGGACCGAAAGCAAGACAAGGAAAGAACGGCACCAACCAAACCAACCCCAAAAGAAAAGTATCCGCCCGCCCCAGGCGAAACGAGTCCTAGTCGTAGGACGGGCACGACCGTCCGTCCCTACAGTTAAAATGCGGTCTCGATCGCCTAGGAGCTAGCCAGGGAGGACGAATCCTCGTGCCTCTTTCCTATTTAGGCGGTCGAAATAGCGATTCGGGGCATTCTCTTCCAAAAATGATCAAAACTCTGCCCCCGGCTGATATAATATAGTCCGAGTGATACTCCACCATCAAACTCAACCACACTGCCACCGATTTACCGGTTATGGACTTTTAGGACTCGGGACAGTCGAGCTCGGCTTGCGACACTGAAAGAGAGACGATTATCAATTAGAGTAAGGCATGCCTCTAGGGCAAAACGTTGCGACGCACCCTATGGGGACCATAGGCCAGATTTGTAGGATTGAGAATGCACCCTGGACTGAGTTTTCGTGCTTCCGACTGTAATATTAATGCTTTGCCTGTAGCAACCTGATCTCTAATAACCGCCGGTTGGCGCTATAGGTAATTCTTTATTGGTATCCAGGTAATGACCTGTACTCGAAATGATTTTGTTGTGCATACATTTGCCCGTGCCGGCACTGTTACACTATGTTTAGGTTCGTACCCCGGTTCATGTTCCTTCTCCATCGAAGTCAGCCGGCAACGTTGGTGGTCGCATTAGGGCATCGCCTGCATTGTCTCCACTGGGGCTGCTCTAAGACGAAATTTTTCCCTTCCCCGCACAACCCCGCACCTCGTTTGAAGCGAATTCAGAAGCACGCCAAAACACATAACCCGAGAGATAGCTGACTTAGTTAACGTTCAACTTTGAACGACTCGGATATAGATTTTGGTCCGGTATTTCCGGGAACGCGTTCGCTTGCGCTGCCTCGCTCTCCGGTTGGACGCGGACAAGGGAATGAACGGGTACGACGGTCCCGAAGTTATTAGTTGTATCATGCTGTAATTGCTTGTGCTTGACCCGTATTATACTTACCTTAAAATAAAACGTTGAAAAGCATTCATCGTGTCCAGTGTTGTTCCTACTCAAGCGTGATAAGTACGTCCAAGTGGACGGGCCGACCCTTCGTGCCACGGCTTGAGGACACAAATATACCAAGCCCTGACACGAGCGGTCCGCCGCCAATAATGATATACTTGTGTAACGACAGTGTAGCGAGAATGGTCCGCAAAATTATCTACCAAACCCACTCGTGCAACAGACATACTCACGCCAGTGATCAAATTTATTAAGAAAACGCTATCGTCAGATATTAACACGGTTAAGTTATCATGTCACAAAACAGAGCATCCGACGTTAAACGTTTCAGGGCCTGTCGGAACCCTGTGGGGGCCATATGGCTACAACTGATTAAGTGTTCTGCTGAAGATAAACTAGGTGAAACTCAAAATTTAAATAGTAACGCTAAATTACCATGCATTTCACTTTAAATTTCGCTAGACAAAACAACTTCCATTAGACTAGGACAGGGAATATTGGTTTGACATCATGACCTGTGAGCAGGTTTCGGTGTCAACCTCCCTGGGGGACCTCAGTGATCATACCAGAATACTAGACACGTGCGCAACCAATCGGGCGGGGTCCGAACACACCCCGTGAAGCGCGCCTGCGGCCTGCTAAGCTCCGTAACTTCTTGGGTCTGACCAAGGAAAGTGGCGAAAATAGAAACTTAGGGTCCGCCCTTGAGGTTATGATAGCCGGGGTCGTATGGGCATGGTGTTAGGAAGTTGCGCCATGCAGCTGCGTCACCGTTATTACAAGGCATACTAACTTGAGCTTAAGGTGTTTGCTTTTCACGCTAAAGGTTGCTCAAGAATGGTCTCGGTTGGATTGTTTGATGCCAACCCTAAGGCGTTTACATAAAATTAGCTGCTATCTTACCTAGGTATAAGTCTCCTTGTGACGACTGACCGGAGTACCTTCAAGTGACCTCTTACCCCGCGTGATCAAAATAAGCTGGGGGATCACGCCCCCAGCTGAGCAACATTTGGCCGAACTCGGACGGTGACGATGAGGCATCGTTAGGCGGTAATACGCCAGTTTTGGACCCCAATAAGAAAGTGGCCAAAACAACTAAGTTTACCAACGTTCGCTATTGCAATACACAATGGTCTTCTCCAGAGACCATAGTCGAAGGAAAATAGAATTAAAAATTTACCCCCGAGCCATCACAGGAAACCGCTTTTGCGGGAGAAACACATTGTGTCCCCGTCCTGAAATAAAATTTTAGGATTTTCAAAAAAAAATAAAGAAAACTTACCTCTTCGCCCGGGCCATGTTGGCCCAAACCGGGCGAGTGCAAAACCCCTTTTTCTTATTGGAGCAAGTCGATCGCTGAGTTTAGCCAGGTTTCACTATTTATCATGAGTGCCCGTTAGGCTATGTACTATATATGCCCAGTTTTGTTTTCCTTTAGTTTCATTGTCAGCCAGTTATATTTTTCCCGTACTGAGAGTTGATCCTGCACGGAGAATTTAAGTCCGCTGCAGAATCTTGAGTCTTAACCATTCAGCCATAGGAACACACCAACATTTGTTATTAAGCTGGTGATAACTCAACTCAACAGGAGGATTTAGACACTATATTTAACTTGATGGTAACCAAGTTCAATATACACCATCTTTTCTATTACATAGTACAGACGTATATTATATACCACTGGGTGGTATAGTCTAGACTACTGGAGGACAAAACTTAAACATGGAGCGTCTTTTACAAGTGCTTTAATTTGGGAGCACCCCAGCCTTGTCCACCATTTAAGCTACCTAGTCGTCCAGGAACGAAAATTATATGAAATTATTATAATTCATACATTAATGGTCGTGTATCGGTGTAAGAGCATAAAATCGGATTTTAGGACCAAATAATCTCAAATTTGGAGAAGATACCGCTAGCCATCTCAATACCTTAAGCAAAGTTTTGGTGTCTTCCATTTGAACTTCCATTGAACTTCCATAATGGATATATAAGGCGATGATATTATGTTGTAATCTGTTGTACCATACAATATGTACTATCGTTATATTCATGCATCCCATTTGTGTTTTACTTACAAATTGTCATTGCTGTCCTAATTCGGCATGCATTCCTCCGTCCTAGAATCGCTGCTTTCAGAGCGAACGCTCGCCGCTTCTTTTCATCTCACTACCAAAGCCCATAACTTTGCCTTTCAACTTCCCATCCGAACAGGGGAGCAGGTAAATCTTGAGGCACGAGTAGATCCGATCTACAAATTCAATAGTGATTTCAACATCGCTAACTTGTTCTATAGGAGAAAATTAGCTGTGTCCGGATCTGGACTGATATCGACATACCCTGTCCTTATTGGGTGTACCTCGCTCATTTAGCTTCTGTTCGTATCGTTGTTCCAATACCATATGTTGTCTTATGATTCGTATCTGATCTTACGACGGTACGCTGAGTACTGCGTGCGCGTCCATCCTCCCGTATGGATACATTGCACCTCACTGGCCTTTCTATGTCGGAATTCAATCAGCCAGAATGCAGAAAACTTTTCGCGAGGCGAACCTCGAGTTGCACGACCTCTTGTGCGAGGCGCCTTATTTGATCGAATTCATTTATCGGAACCAAGACACACGCGGCGTTCCGATCAACTCCTTTGTCGACCAAGCAATAAGTAATATGGAATTTGACGATGAAACCCACCGACTTGCTCGACTAGTACTGCTCAGTGCACGCTTGAGACTTTTGCGACGCCCCGACATTGCTGCACTGCTTGAGACAGAGGGAAACGCGTCTGTTGGACTAAAATTAGGCAGGGATCGCCTAATCTCAGAACTATGTTTGTTTCCGGACGATGACATCAACTGTCCAGTCCCGAATTTGGACGAACAATTAACCACGGCTTTGGTCGCTTACCTCGACTCATCTGACGAGGAGTCGGGGGATAACTCCAATAGCGACTCCGCCCAGCAAGAAAGCTTAACTGAGTCGAGTGACACGGAAACGAGCGACGAGGAAACTAAAAGCGACATTGCGGAACACATCGCCAATAAAGAGACCAGGGGCAACCCAATCGAAACGAGATATGATCCCCTTCACCGAGTCTTAGTAATGGCCTCGGACATCCTTCAGGTATGTGGAGGGTATGTACAATTCTATTATTACTTTGGCTCTCAGCGCTTAGCTCTACGCGCGCAACGCTTTCACCATTTAGTGACTCAATCTCGCGCTTAGGTGCTTTTTTCAGCCGACAAGTAGGAGTGGTCATCGAACCACAGGGCTTGGTGGTCACCTCTAATCAGACCACGCATTTGCCAGTGGTATTGCAGTTATCACTTCGCGATTGGGAACGCAAGTCCGATCCCTATGTGAGTAAATTCTGTCCACCTTATGAAGCGAACGGATCGCGCCGCGCAGATTGCTGCCGGAAGGTCAACTGCACCGAAATTCCACAACTGCATGAGACTCTGAGCACTTTGGAACGCGAACTCGATGACGCTTATCATGGCGTACTGGACACCAACTATTATTCGTTGCTTGTGCATTCTTTTTGCGTCGCGAACGAGCAATTGTGTGATCTCCCACATAAAAGGGAGAAACGCTTTGCCAGCTTAATCGCCGCCGATGCCGGCGCTGTCTCAGGCTCCTTAGGCCTGGGAATGGCTTTTTCTAATGGAGTACACATCAACAATGTTCGCCAGCAGGTAACTGTCCTCGAGAAATTCATGCGCGAGACAAATGATGTCTCTTTTCGGAACACCAAAGCTATAAGGCAACTGACTCGAGCAAATGAGGATATTTACGCATTTCTACACCATAGCATGCAAGAGGTAGTCTCTATGATCGAACAGGTTAGGTGCGCCGATCAGAAAGACATCGCACACGTACATCACCAGCTAATAGATCACATCCTTCGAGCCAATATGCGCTCGTCGGTACAAGCTATAATGGAGTCCATGCTGAACGGCGAATTATCTCCCGCCGTTATCGATGTCGTCATGCTACGACGGTTATTCTCCATGGATCCCCGCATTTCCAAGACTATCCTCATGCGCGAGCCTAGCCTCGCCTATCAGTTTGGTCACGTCATGCCTGTAAACGTAGATTTAACCGCATTCCGCTTTGGATTTATCTTGCAACTACCATTGCCGATGCGCAATGATGTACGTCCGTATTTTCGGATCTATAATACTGGCTGGAACGCGCCCGCCACGCTGACACAGCTGAGACTGCCTTTGCCTCAATATACCGCCCGCTTAGGGCACATTCGCTTCGAATCACTAAATCTGGGAGCATGCAAGCAAAGACCAGGAATCGCTTTCTGCGAGCCGCACGCGCTGATAACCGATCATAGTACAAATTGTTT
Source organism: Trileptium ribeirensis (assembly GCA_030248225.1). NCBI lineage: Eukaryota > Metazoa > Nematoda > Enoplea > Enoplida > Thoracostomopsidae > Trileptium > Trileptium ribeirensis. The sequence continues at coordinate 12,165 of JASANE010026018.1, forward strand.
AGAATGGATTATTGCAGGTGAACATGTGCCTGAGACCATAAAACATACATGCAGCAACCGTTCCCTGATAGGTCCACTTACCAACGACACGTCTGTACACACGACTATACAGGGAGTACTAATTCGGACTAGTGAACCCGAGGTTATATTGACAAACCGAAGACAACTGGCTCACGTAACATTGGGTAAGTCGATAAAAGTACCGCCAAATGGAGTGTTGTGGTTTCCACACGGAAACTACACTCAGTTAGTTATAGGATCAATAGTGCTCACTAGCATGTTGAAACCCGAGAAAATTACAATAAAATTCGGACCAAATATCACTATTGACCGGCTATCCGGTATCAAACTACGACCTCTGACTTGGGACTCACTCGACAACGCCAAGGCTATCAATTTGCGGGTTGCGCAGATAGCTAAGGATCAAGTACGCAGCGTGGTTAATCTCCCCGCTGTGGAATACACGGGATTCTTGCCCTACTTCCTCATCACCGTCGTTGTAGGATTGGTCAGTTTGATCTATTTCATGACTAAATGCAAGGTCCCACCTAAGTATGGATACTACATTCCCCGATGGTTCCCATGTCGTGGACGACTGATTAGGACCGATAGTAAGCCTAAGAAAGCAATTCGTTGGATTAGAGCCAAACACCGATTACCTAGTGCTCCACCCGCGGAAGACGACTTCCCTCATACGGACAGAACTTCACCGACTGAGGTCACGGTTGGGTCTTCGGGAACGCCGCGCGTGTCCGTCGCGTCCAGCCGTGCCCCACGTCGCTCGAACAGACTACTAACATCCCGCAACTCATCCGAGGAAGAACTTGTTTTCATCGAGGACGACGAACTATTTGTCGCTCCCACTCGCGACTTACGTCGTGGACCTCGCCAAGGCACGCTCACTAGACAATTAAACACGATGAACGCAGGTAACACCCCACTACTCATTAACGCAACCATACTTGGTACCCCAGTCATGACACTTGTAGACACCGGAGCCGACGTTTCTATTATGTTCCAAGCCCTAGCTGCCCGTTTAAGACTGGTTCCTCGCGACACGAACACTACACGTATAGTATCAGCTACACAACAAGAATTGACTATCAGTGGAGTAGTAAAAGCACCAATCACTATAGGATCGCTGAGCACACCATGCGACTTTCAGGTAACAACTGACACTCCGTATGAATGTATTCTAGGCACCGACTTTATGGCCCTACTACCATATGTCGCCATAAACTTCAAAGACCGCTGTCTGGACCTATCTAACGGGACTGAGAATTGCTCGGCACCTTTTGCCGACCAAGGGGACTACCGACCGCCAGTTATTAACGTCGTAACTAGAAAATACACTCAAGTACCACCGAACACAGAGTTGTTCATTAACGCCATCCCGGAAATCACTCAACCACCGACTGGACAAGCCTTGTTCGTGCCAGACCCCTTCATTAGGGACATTGCCATTGCCCACTCTCTGGTACTTACTGGCCAACGTATGATCCCAATAGCGTTGATGAACTTTGGGAACTTTCCCGTTGCTATACACGCTGGACAAACAATAGGACATATCGAGATGCTAGACGACAATGAGGTCGAGTTCTTATATGACAGTAACAAGCGCCTGCTACAACTTGACCCCCCGAAGCACACTAAGCAATGCAACAATATTGGGATTACACGAGACAATGTTGTACAAATCATTAGTGAGCAGAAAAAGACTATTGACACCGAACGATCCATACAAGTTTTGAGTAAAATAGACTTCGGACAAACGACCCTAAATCCCTTCGAACTCAAACAATTGAAAACGACTATCTCTGAAAACGCAGATATATTTAGTGTACACCCGTTTGATCTCGGCAGATGCGGTGTGCACCAGCACAGAATCGTTACTGGAGACGCAAGACCTATTAAACAGGTACCCTATCGTCTAGCACATTCATTACGAGAACCCTTGCGTGAGGAATTAAACAATATGGTAGAAGCGGGTTTGATAACGCCATCAGATTCACCTTGGGGTTCTCCTATCGTGTACGTCACCAAAAGTGACGGTACCTTACGGTTGTGTGTCGATTTCCGTAAGCTCAACGTAGTTGCGGAACGTGACTTATACCCATTACCCCGCATAGATGACATACTGGGATGTCTCAGAAACACCAAATTCATGTCCAGCTTAGATCTTAACAAAGGTTTTTGGCAATTAGAACTGGATCCCGAGACCAAGGAGAAGACCTCCTTCGTCACTGTCCACGGACAGTATGAGTACAACGTTTTGCCTTTCGGACTGAACTCTTCACCGGGCGCCTTCCAAAGGTGCATGTCGATCATATTAAAGGGCTTAGAATGGAAACGATGTCTCATCTACATAGATGACATATTGGTCTTTTCACCCACATTCGAACAACATCTAGCAGACTTAATAACGGTATTCGATAGGTTCCGTAAAGCAAACCTCAAATTAAAACCCTCCAAATGTCAGTTTGGACAGAAACAATTAAAATACCTCGGACACATCATCAGTTCAGAGGGCGTTAAACCCGATCCTGAGAAGACGGCCGCAATAGACAATTACAAACGACCGGAGACTCTCAAACAATTGCAGAGTTTCCTAGGACTTGTAGGATACTATCGCAAATTTATACCACATTACTCTGAAATTTGCGAACCACTCAACGCCCTCCGACGAAAGGACAGTGAATTCAAATGGACACCGCAATGCGAGGAAGCATTCGGAAAACTACGTAAGGCATTGGTACAAGAACCATTACTCATATACGCGGACTTTTCTAAACCTTTCATACTCCAAACGGACGCCTCTGGATATGCCCTCGGAGCTGTGCTTTCGCAAAAGACCGACAAAGGGACACTACCTATCGCCTACGCGAGCAAGTCACTCGTGGACTATCAACGCCGATACCCCGCCAACGAGACTGAGGCTCTTGCCATACGATGGGCTGCCTTACATTTCCGACATTACCTCCTTGGACACGAATTTCATGTCGAAACTGACCATAAGCCACTTAAAGCACTATTCGAAAGACCGCCGCGAAACTCGCGACTAGCTCAATGGCGTAACGAATTGCTGATGGAATTCGGTGGTTTCAACATCGAATACCGACCAGACAAGGCTAATGCCAACGCAGACGGACTTTCACGCGATCCTCGACATGACGTGGAATTTTCTTATTCCTCGGACGAAGCTGAACCGGACGAACAGGACCATCCGCGAATGGTCGCCGTAGCTGTCAAAGGCCAGGATCGTGGTAAAGGCAAAGCTCCAGCTAAACCGCCCCGACGATTCCCCACCGAAGAAGTTTGGAAACGACTTACTCGACAACTCCTGGGACTTCCCCCGTACGCTCCCGTCTCTCTACCACCTGACTATGTTCGGGAACGTTTTTATCGTATGTTTGAAGGATCCGATCATGACCCTTTACCAGACCCCACACGTTTCATCTTCTGCGGAGACATAGACGACCCCTGGCCCGAAGGAGTTGAGGTACCCTGGAGACGGACGACTGCCCCAGGACCGCCAGAACCCACTGGTGAACCGACCCACGGCCCCTCTTCCGCACCCGAACCACCCGCCAGACCCCCGCAACCTCAGGAACCCCCGACAGCTCCGACACCGCCTGCTCCTGGTGCGGCGAGTGAGAGCTCGATGCGTGCCACGGCTGGTACACCTGAACCCGCTAGACCACAGACGCTACCGACAAGTGCTAGACAGAGATATGGAGGACTGCCTGAAGTAGAGGAGTTTGACACGTTAATTAAGGTTGCTTACGCATGCGGACCACGAATACAATTGCAACGTCCTGAACAGGTTTATGACACCGGAGAACACATCTACTTACCACACTTCCAACAATGCGAAGAAAGGAACCTTCTCAATTACTTACCCTACATTCAACGCAGAGATAAACAATTTGGTCTTATTTGGTGGCACTTGCACACACGACAGTCGCCCGCCGACGAAAAGGCAGCGACCACTCTCAGACTGGAAGCCCACCATTACAGGCTCTGCCCCGACACTGCTATTTTATACTTGCATCCCATCATGCCAAACGACCATAGACCAAAATTGTGCGTGCCCAGATTGCTTATACGACAAATACTTAAGCACGAACATGACACACTGTTTGGTGGACATCCAGGTAGAGACCGTCTACTGAGCAAACTCAAACAATTTTACTATTGGGAAACCATGGGTAAGGACGTGGACGAATACGTTAAGCGATGTGTACTCTGCCAGCGATCACGCAATCTACCACAAAATGTTCGAGCCGCGCTCGGAGAGAACCCGTTGGCTAGCGCCCCCATGCACCGCATGTTTGTTGACATATTGGACACACGGGTGCTATCCCGCAACGGAAATAGGTACGTAATCGCCTTCATCGATCAGTTCACGAAACTAGTAATTGCCGCTGCTCTACCGGACCAAACCGCTAAGAGCGTAGCCAAAGTCTTCGTCGAAGATGTGGTATGTCGTTATAGCGCACCCGAAGAGTTAGTCTCGGACCGAGGCGGATGTTTCGTCTCAGAAGTTATGGAAGCCTTGTGCGCCAGATTACATACATTCAAACGTGAAACCTTAAGTTACAACCCGAAGGCAAATAGAGAAATCGAACGCTTCAATCGTACTCTATTATTTCTCCTAAGAGTAGCATTGCCTGAAAAGGACCATACTACATGGGACGAAGTCTTGCCGTACTGCATCATGTCTTACAATTCAGCAGTACACGCTTCCACGCACTATCCACCATTCATGCTCATGCACGGATTCCAACCCCGCGTACCGGGTGGAATCGAAACACAAACTGATTGGGGACGCTACCCCGGAGCAGAAGCATATCGCGCTAATGTACAACGGTGGTTAGCCACCATCAGGGATCGAGCCTATCGATCCATGCAATTTGCTCGGGAATATAGGAAACGGTATTACAACCGCAAGATCAAGGTCCCAGACTACCGAGTCAATGACCATGTATGGGTCTATCGATACTATACCACCCCAGGTTTATCACGCAAGTTAGAACGCAGTTGGACCATACCAGATTACCAAAATAATGCCGCCTTGCATTTGTGTTAAGCTCTCCGGACAACCTAATGCTTCCGATCACGTCGTTCACATAAACCGCACCAAACCATGCTATCGCCCGCTAAGCAGCTTCCCTGACATGGCTGATTTACTTAAAGCAGTCCCTCCCGCCTATATTGAGGCTGCGTTGCAGGAACCCGGAGAAACTATCCTCGCTGACAAACATTTCGCTAGGGAATTACAGGCTACAGACCCAGAAGCAGTAGACCGGTTGCGCCAGGAGATTGATGGTGCATCCGACGTCGCTAGTGTAGAGATCGGAGAACCTAACTTAGAATACACGCAAGCTCAGGCAGACACCGCGCCGCAGTAGAACAGCTGACCATTCAGGCCCAAGGCTCCTCCGGAGCCCCGCAACAAAATAGGCTTCCCCTCTGTGACCCTGACAGAACCCAGGACACCGAATGGCCCGCTATATCGCAGGAACTCGCTACCCAGGACCCCGCCAAATTACCCTACGCGCTTGATAAACCCCCTGGCACTTTCTCGCCTGAATATGGACAACACACCGCCCCAATAACTATACGAGAACAGGAACGAGCCGTTCGGACTGATGAACCTACAAGGCCCCTGACGGTGAAACGCTCAGACAACGGTCGTACACTGCGACCATTCAACGTAAATGACCTAGGTCTTGTGGAATTACTCGCTTCACAGGACCCGGACGAAGACTCGCCACACACCCCAGAACAAGCGGCATCCCCAGCGTCAGCCGTTGAACATGCTGTCCAAACTTCGCCCCTTACGCCTGCTCAACGCCGAGCCGCGATCGCCACTCAAACATCCCGCAGCCCTCAGACACAACGCTTGGTGACTAAATCAGACAAGCCAGTGACACCATACTACACCTATTATGAGCCTACAGCGTCTTACGAACAACCATATTCCATACCTCGTCAGGCATACTCCGCCCCACCTACACCACTTCCACACACTCCCCTGATGCCACGAGGATTTGAAGCCACAATAGAGGACTACATACCAGATGAATGGCTTACACCATATTACACCCCTCCCCGACCACAACCCGCAGAGTCCGCCCCTGCAAGTAGCCAACCTCCCCTGGAACCTGCACCAACACCGAAGCCAAAACCTAAACCACGACGAAAGCCAACTAAGGTTCATGCGCTGACTAGCGAACAAGCATCATCCATAAGCTCGGAGACCACCTCACCGGAAACAGCCGATTTTCCAACACCGCCCCAACGGTGGACGATTCCACCCCTATTATCACCCTTGCAGGAACAGGGAACCAAAGTTCCACAGGTACCATCCTTTGGTCGATGGACCACACAAAGACAGAACGAACTAGCACAATGGGAATTCGAGATGCAGGAAATAAGGAGGAAAAGAGAGGAAACCGCCCGCGCCCGAGGAGAAATACAAGATGCAACTGAACTGATGGAGTACCTACGGGGATCCCCCATACAATACATCCCCTCAGAAGACCAAATAGCCGCTGACGGGATTGTAAAGGAATTTATTGAGAGTTTAGTTCGACAGCGAGAAGCAAGTACGCAGAGCACAAGTAAACAGCGCCGACCTTCCGAGTCTTCGGAAGGCGGTCGACCGAAACGTTTACGACGACGAACTGCAGACAAGGACGATGAGACAATATCAACCATTGGCGAATCAACCAAAGGCTCCTCTACCGGGAGGAAGGGAAGAGCGCCGCCGCGCAGCGCTCTCTCCACCCTCAAGGGAGTTCTAACTCGACCATCACGCGCCAAGCCACGCCGACAAACCCCAGCTAGAGCACAATCACAAGTTAGTTGGGAAGACGAGGAGGATGATATGCCTCTTAGTCAACTTTTACCGGGACCCCGGCGAAGGCCCCACTTTGAACTCGATCCTCCAACAGAGGAGAGTGAGGGATCTCCCGAGATGGGACCCTCTTCACCACCAGTTAAGGAAAGGGAGGAACCCCCTCAACCTACTCGCCGACAGCCACATAGACAAGCCAGGGACCGTTGTCGTTGGTATGAGGACTATTTACCACATGGAGAAGAAGCTCGAGTCATAATCCCACGTCTTGACGCCCGACGGTTAAAGCCCCAAATTACCGCACCAGCCCGACGGACTATACCTCTCGCTCCAGCGACTCGACATCGTGACCCTGTTATGCCGATGGATTATCCATCTGGTAGTGCTCGTGCACGGCACGACATGTTTGAACCTTTTAGGGACATCTTTGACGAACAGGACATCGAGGACATGTTGTCCGCACATCCGGACTTGGAACCTGACGAGGACAGTGGACAAAGACAATTACGACCCGAAGATGTCGGATTGGAGGTGGTCCGACCTCCTAGGCAACCGCCTTGCGAGAGACGGTTGTAACGTGTGAATCACTAAAGAAAAACCCCAGAAAACTCGAGCTCCCGCCACCAAACTCCTTCAGGAGCCGCCACTAATGGCGATGAATACTATTGCAGGAATCACCAATTCAAAGGACAACATGGAACCAATTCCACAACCTCGTGTGCCATACTACGCCATCAACTATGCGGCTCCAATGGAAACTTTCCTGTCCAAAGGCACCCACTAGGCGGAACTCTCAAACATGGGTCCGTTGGGCCAAACGATAAATCAGTATTCCATCGAGTATGCCTCAACGGAGCAAGGATATCAGCTCCTCGTCACGTATTTGTTCGACGAGGAGCAGGCGAAACAAGACATATCGGACCTGAAGATGGGAGCTTGAGACGTGAAAGCCATCTCCCGTAGGAACAAACAAAAGTTCCTGGACTCGACAACAACTGAGCGCCTCCACCCAGTACTCCTTCACCTTATGCGGACGGTGCTGCTGGAAAAATTCAAAATCCCCCGGTTTAGAGACGCCCTACTCGCCACCGGATACGCACAATTGCTCGAGGCGAACAGATCCGATTCGTTCTGGGGAATCGGCCTAGGGCCAGAAGATATCCCTTTCGGCAAACGACCGCGCCCATGCCATAACGTTATGGGTCGCCTGTTAGAGGAAGTTCGAAACTTCCTCCGCCATAACGTCGCCACTTGGCCAACTGTCGTGATTCTGGGTGACTCCTCAGCAGCGCCCTTGGTCAACATGGCCGCTTCGCATGGGTGGTTCGCCATGGCATGGCCAGGGGCCACCATGCAATTCTTAGTGCGATTGGCGACGTGCATTGCGACACCGCAGACTAAAACCATCATGATTCTTGGTGGATATAAAGCGGCCCTACGAACGAAGCCGCATGAAGGCCGTTTGCTGGACACGCCCAGTAAAGTGATGCGTCGAGTGCGCCGGTATATCTGTTCATTCGACTATCTACTGGTGACGGAGCCCGAGCAATCATTGCCCCGCCCCCACCACATTGGGACATCGGACAGGACAATATTGTCGAATGGCACGACGAGTTTACCAAAATATTTCAGGACATCAAATGGCAATTCCCCGACAGGATGCGGAAGTCGTCGATGCCCGACTACCCACCCGAACTGAACGAATCGGGGGCGTGGGAAAGCATGACCGACACCAACGAGATGGCGGAGCCTAGCATTGCAGAACCCTATATCGGATACTTTCACAAATGGGTGCAACAGAACCTGGCACCTAACCAGTGGGATTAAAACAATAGGGATGGAATTCCGAGACAACAATATGACCACTAACTATCGGGGGAAATCTTTATCGTAATGGTTAGCAAAGAACACCGACGGTGAACCCGGAATATGTGTACCATACAGTATAATTATGATTATATAATCGGATATTGATAAAATGTAAATGTCATATTTAACCATCTATACTGCAATTAGCCTTGTTGTTCAAAGTATATCTATCTATGCGTAACTTTTACCATGGCACCATGGCTAAATCAAACAATTTGGCTCATCTCGGAAAATTCTTTGAAAACCTAGTGAAAAGTCCTTTTCGTCCCCTTAAAAATATAAGAGGAGGACTTTTTCGGACCCAGGAATTCTCAAATAGAACTTCTAAAAAATTTCAAAATTTAGTAGGCCAGTACTACTATGTATGGCTAAGACCAACGATGGTCAATAAGACATCTCGACAAGAATATAAATTAAACTAGGAAACCAGAGTTTTCATGTACCATATTGTACCATATTATCTGTACATATGGTCTAACTTATCTTTGGGTCGTAGAGCCTAGTTTACCCGTCAGAGTAGTCGCACACGATCCTTTTTGAAGGGGCCCTCGTGGCGGGGACCCTGTCGTAGGCACGAACTTTTACTATAGGCACAACAGAAAACTACTTCCAACCCGAATAATTAAGTCCGAAAATTTCCATTTAAAAATATAAGAGATGTAACTGGCCCGTTCCGGCCCGTTACGCGTCTTTTGCACGATTTTGATGGCAAAATTGTTTAAACGAGCCTCGAATCGCCTTGGACAAGTTTTCATGTGCCGCCTGGTGCCATGGGTGTCGATGATTGTGCTGGCTATCGTTGTATCGTACCTGTATTTTGCCATTTGTCATATTTTATCGTTGTATCGTACTTGTGTTTTGCCACTTGTCATATTCTTGTCGTTGCATAATTTAGTGTATCTTGATAAGCCCATGGTAACTCGGTGGAAACTGGCTCCGGTGGTTTGATCAGGCTTGGAAAGAATAGGAAAGAGCCTCTAACTGGTGCTGAAATAAGAGGACTGATCGGAACTCGACTACTTCTCCCTTTTTCCCTATTGAAACTTCAAAATTTAGACCGTCCGGGAATAGGAGGCTTTTGACAATTTAAGGGATTGGGAAGTGGTCAAAATCAAGACTATCAGTTTTACATGGTTCGAGCAAACTATAGCCTAATGGTCGCAAAAGTAAGCTGGAGCAAATGGGTTACGGTAGTTTCCGATCATTCGGAAATAACGGACCTCGGGCCTGTTTATCGGCACGCAACCGTCCAACGGCTCCGATTTACCGGAAATGTCACGAGTACTTTTTGGTAGAGAATTTTCAGGGCTCTCGAACGAGCCCAAGACATCACAAATTACTGTAGGATTTCCTGAGATATTCTAGGTACAAACGGGTAAACTTTCAATTAACAGCCAATACTTACGCTAGGTTTGGCTGGTGACCATGGTCCCGAGTGGACCCAATATAGGCTTATATGGAAATATAGCTATGCATATATATGTGTACTGCCTGATCTTCGTGACTCGCTGTGTCTATTTGTCCGCCCCACCGTACCAAACCCTTTCTTTTTATAGCACCCTTTGAAGCCCCAAATTTGCCTGACCACCATACTAACAACTGGTTTTCTGGTAGCCCTCGGGTTAGTGATTGAAAGTACGCGTGCTTGCAAGTGGTCTACCCACCTAGGCATCTGGCGAGGCCACGCGGGTCTCTATCTGACCAGTCATCCCGCTGCCATATAACTTATTTCTTTGTTTTATAATGTACTACGAAAATTCCACACAAAATGCCGTCTGTTTGTACCAACTTCGTATTTGGCACCAGACCCTAAATGAGCTCATGCGACCCCTCATCCTATTCGCCCGCCCCTGGCGAGTTCAACGCTATCCGGCGGGTCTTTGTCCGACTTCGCGTTAGCCCGTTCTGACCAAATAAAGTGCCCCCAAAGTTGGCATACCGACTGCAAGTGGGTACAGACCAACCGAAAATTTAACCCCAACCCAAAAGTAGGCAAAACGCCACTCATCGCATTCGCCATGTCGAGACATCTTCAACGAAGCCCTCTTGCCGACACTCTCTTTAACAGTCGTGATTTTAGTGCCTCTCTACCCGCTGCCGTTAAGGCAGGGAAAACACCCCTCGTCTGAATCGCCTTCCCAAGGCGAGTTCAACGATGCCCAGCGCGCGTCGCTCCGCCCAACCGTTAGAGCGGGAAAGCCTGCTGAAACCCCGTATACCAATATATGCCGGAACCCAAAATTGGGTCCCGACCCGCCACTGCGTCTACCCCCCTCGTGTTTGGTATCATTCGGCCCCGTCCTTCGTCCTGGGACCGAATTTCGCCCCAGCCCCTCGAAATTCCCTCGGGAACCCCCTGTCCCGACTCCCTTCCCGTGCCCTTTCTTTTCCGTTCTTCTTTTTCTTTTTCACTCTCTCTAACCGACGTCTTTGGTCGGTTGTCGTTGCTGCTGTCGCTGTGGCTGTAGTGTGTGTGTTTGTGTCGTTGTTGTTGTTGTTGTGGTTGCTGTGCTGTTGTGTTGATGTTGTTGTTGTTGTTGTTGTGGTTCTGCGTGTTTCTAGTGTGAACTTGAGCGACGTTTCTGTCGCTCAGGTCGCCTGTGTCTCATGCGTAGTGTGTGCTCATGAGTATTGTATGTGTATGTGTATGTGTATAGATATATATGTATGTATATATATGTAACATATAGGAAAATGACAAAAAACGGGACGCGTAGGGACAGGACGTACAAAACGACGTTAAATTCGTGAGTTTTACGGACGGACTGGACGCCTAGGAATAGGAAAGACGGGGGGTAGATTTAGGGCCCTCCCGTGGGTCCCGGGAGTTCCTGAATAGGACCCCGGATAGATCGGAAGGTACCTGAGAATGTGCTGCGCCCCAAAACATGAAATAAGATCATTCCCGCCTTCGGTCCGCCCCCCCTGCGGGACGTCTAAAGATGTCCTATCGGGATATCTGAAAAGCCATTAGCTTGGAATGCTAGGAATGTTTGGCTTTATCTTTTAAGCCAACATATAAACGTGCAATGTTTGCACGTTTATCCATGGATATGGTGATAAGATTTAACCCCAGATGGACTCTTGTTAAGCTTAATTAGGTGATGGATGAGGCAGCTAACTAGCTAAATAGCAGAAATTTGGCTTTAAATCGGCGAGTTAGCTGGGGGAAAATTTGATGAATGAGGGCAAGAAGACGAAAAAGACAGATTCCAGCTTACTTCGAGCGTATTTACGTACCAAACTTGGGTTTGAAATTTTAAATCTGACGGGTGATTTAATCGATTTCGTGGGACATCTGGGGGATAACGACCAAGCTAAATTATGTAAGGGGTTTAAAAGATCTGAGTAATGGGTTTTGGACAAGTCTCTGACATGAATTTTGGGGGTACAGATGGGCTAAAATCGGAGATTTTGGGGGAAAACTCGCAGATGGTCGACCTCCGAGTATTCGGAAGGTTCAAATTTGATGTCAGCGATTTCGATTGAAGCCGACTCTCTCTAACGGGGACCCACGGTTTACGATAGCTGTCAAAAATAAAATTTGGGGAATTTTTCGATTGGGCGCCCGGGTTTGAACTCGAAAAAGAGGGCGTCAAAAGAGCTTCTCCGATTGGATAGCGACAAAATCGCTATCTTTCAACATAGCAGAAAATTTTGAAGCGACGACTACCACGTCGTCTCTTCGAATCAGTTCGACTTCGACAGCGCGGAGTTCGGTCGACTTTACTGACCGGCTCCGACGCTTAAGTTTATTATATGGTTTCGCCTCGGCTTTTGGCTTTCATGTGCTTTTGTTTTCTCGGTTTGAAATGGGATTCGACGTTGGAGGACCCGTGTAGGCATCTTTTGTCTCACGGAAGGGGACTAGCAGTTGCTGTCCCGGATCGAACTTAGTAAGTCAGGAGGAGAGTTGAGCGCATGGGGGTTTATTTTCCCTATTTGTGGTTGTAACAGATCGTTCATCCAAGTAAAAAAATTACTTAGTTTTTCTAGGTTAGTGGACGCTCCGTTTTACATGCCAACTTACTCTACTTTCACAAGTTTCTTGACTAACCTCCTCCAGTCGAGTTCCGTTTTGGGCATCCTGAGCGAACGCACAGAAGGTGTTGAGTTGGGGACGCCAAAGTCGAAGTAGTTCTGATTCCCCGTGGTCATAGGTAAGGCAAATCAAAACGGACGCTTTTCGTCCACGCGCTTTTACATGACTTATTACTCTTGAGTTAGGGCTGTCGAATTTTCCTGAGCAGACCACGGTAAAATTTACCAGTGAAAACATATGAATTTACTTGTTTTTCCTTAATCACAGTTACGGTTTACAAACTTTCAGCCTAGTGGACTGTTCGACACTCATGCCGCTGCTTGAGTACGGACTGACTGTGCAGATAGGGACAGAGGACCAGCCTCTGTCGGGCTTTAGGAAGCCCCAAAATTTCGTTTCTCAGGTCGAGTTAAGTAAACCTGGGGGATGTAAAAGACTAATCAAATTCTAAGTGATTACAGCTTGAGCATAAGGTCTTGGCACTCCGTAAGGAGCAATTTTTCTTATCATTGATAGATTTGCGGTATACTCTCGATTTGTTAGGATGATCGTTTTTGGTGCATTATTAAAGACTGAAAGAGCCTCGTTTAGAGTAGACTGGACTGCCCGAGATCCCGACCGTCCCGCACGACGCCACGTGTCAGTAACCAGGTAAAGTCATGACGATAAAATGCCGTCTGCTGGCAACACCCTTGCCGAGCTATTAAAATCACCAATGCTCATCATACCACACGCCCGTGGTTAAGTTTCACAATTCGATCGAGGAACATGGCTCTCCTCTAAAATGAACTGACAACCGAGCCAGTTGCCGTTTCCAGTTAGGGTCGACATTTCGGAGATACGCTACGGTACCCCCACGCTAGAAATAAAACCCCTACATCCTAACTTATGGGGCATTCAAAGTAACGAGTGTGCACCGTGTCACACGATTGTCCCATCAGTAAGCCGGGACTATGCGAGACAAGTGAAGTGTAACGTGTGACTATCACGAATTTGTCCCAAACATATACATAGCTAGTAGAACTATTTTATTTTAAGTAGCGTGTGACACTTTGGGACAAATCCTATATAGTTAAGTGGGACACAGGTTTATAACACGAGGCATATCTCCCTACATAAATTTGAAACCGAATATGTAAAAAAACTATGCGCCAAAAGTTTTTATAGTATTATTATGCTTTACGTAAAAAATTGTAACACTCGATGATGTATATTTGCGCCAATGTAACGTTTAAGGGCGGAAGTGAAATTCATGCTATGCTGTTTTCGATATACTAAGCCTAAGCCTTAGTCTTAGCTTGAGCTAAAGTCCCTATATGAGCCATGTACTAAGCCTAAGCCTAAGTCAAGGGGGGATGCCGCCCCACGAACCCCCCGCTCTAAGCTGTTCTTTTTTTCTAAAATGTTATAAACGTCCGGCCCCTAAAGGTGACATGGGCCTAAAGTTGAATGAAAACCTAAGCACTATCGTGATCTTGCGTTGTAGTTTTTACAGTGATTCCCGACAGTTTTCGAGTACAAGCACAAACTAGCCAAGCGCCTAAAACAGCTGATCAATATCGACATTGACGGAAGGCAGTGATTTACCAACATTGCTAAATAGCAGTAGGGGTTCTTTGGTTGCATAAGATAGTCAAACTTTTATTAAGAGTTTCCTACACCAAAATATATAAGCGAAAATGTGACCATGCACCAACCTAGGGTGTTTCCATCTCTTCAAAAGTCTGAGTACTGAATAAAGGGAAGGGGCCGGTCGTCTACAGTCGTTCGTTAACGTCATCAGTTGTTAACAACGTTACAACGTTAAAAGTTTTAACGCAAACGTTGGGCCGCCCACCTTTCGGCGTCCCTGCACCCGCACTCGCGTCCTTTCTACAGTCAAAAATCCGGTACAAAATCACCCTCACCCTACTGTATTGTGACCCAGCACGGCGTTTTTCATGTAGGCACAAACACAACTCCACGCCTTTTTTCAATGCAAATGCGCAGCTAAGAGTGTAGGCTGCGCCCGGGCCACATAGAATTGAAAAAATTTTTCATAGTGAAAAACCCAAGTAACTCATCATACAGGTCAAATCAATGCTTACACATAAATATATATCTAGATCAATCCCCGTATAGTAGAATCGTCACGATGCCCTAACCATCGATGACATCCACATAAATTTATATTTATAGAAAATCCCTGCTTGCCTACTCCTTGCATTCGGTTCACCGTTAGTATAACTGCATTCAATTTTTATTGCTTTGAAAGTTTCAAATTTTGAATTTTGCGCCGGTGACCAGTCAAAAAAGAGCCTTTGGTTTTCAATTTATAAAAAGTACATAGCAAAAACTAGCAGAATGTGTTTTCAATAATTGTCATGTTGTTACTAGGAAAAACGTTTCCACTAACAATTCAGCTATATTTAAATGCACACATTCTACAAAAACTTGTTTATTGATGTAAAAACTCAATATTTTTATATATGATGTGTGGTAGAATATTTGTAAAATATAAAATGTTTATAATATTTCATATACATTTATAACACGTTTCACATTCCCGCCCATAGAATATTAGAAAAGCTTTTTATAAATAGACATATCATTTAGAATGATTTGATGGACGCTTCGAATAAAATTTTTTATACTAACGCTTAAACTCAAACGTTTTTTTATAATTGTTTAACATTCATCAACATTGAGCCTACATTGAAAAAATTCGTAACTATCTTTGGTCGTGCAGGGGCGTAAATCCAACCTACGAAGTGGGGGATCAACTGCATGTAAATCTCAAACAAAAAACAAACACAGTTTAATACAGGTACTGTTGATTCATAAATGCTCTATCAATAAAGAAGAGCCCTGATATACGAGCTAATAGCGGCGGAAGTTTCGTTGGTTAACTCATCTGTGAATTTTCCTTGTAACATATCGAAAAGTGGGGGTTGAAAACCCCCATCCCCCCGGTATTTACGCCCATGGTTACTGCACTATATTTCGAGAAAAAACTGCACATTTGTGGTACCATGATAACCCACAAGTTTATATAAGAAGCATCTGATATGCCATTTTACCGCAAAGATAAAAGTCAGATACCAGTTTCTCACATATTTTGGCTACACTACATTCAAGCTGAAGATTGCGACGCCGACGATCCCAACAAATATCTACTCGATTATAAATTATAATCTTATGGTGATTAATCAATACTGGTGGCTCATCAAATCGAAAAAGGCAGGTGAATTGGTTATGATTTAATTTAGAGAGACAGCTGTAATAAGCATCAACTTCAAATCTAGCAAAATAGCGGCTGTTAAAGTTATATGATCTGCTTTACGGGACTCACAATGTGCTAGCACCTATAACATATAATTGTATTAGAGCGTTTCTGTTGTAATCTTACTATCTTTTTCGTTTTTAGCAATTAAAATTGTGGAGAAACTTTTAGCTAGTCTTGATATGTCATCGACTAATAAATTGGCATTCACCAATCAAAATAACTTGATTCGTGTACAGTTTCCAGGGGGCCTAATCACAGGCATTCGCCAAAAATACAGATTGCTAGTTGTGCGGCTATATAGAGCATGGAAAAAACACTGATTAAATTGGCAAAGTGCAGAGCACATTCGGACTTCCTGTCTTTATGCATATCAAACAAAATTACGCCACCTTTTATTAAAATCACAAATAAAGCCATTCTGCGGAATATTGTAAACTGGCCTTCTTTTGCACAAAAAACTCTTTACAATGAACAAAGAAGGCACAATCGTTCGGTTGCTTTGCATTCTGCCCATTTCAATAAAATCAGTGATGACCTAAAGAACAGCGTCAGCTACATCTATTGGTTTATTTTGTCTAATTATATACGTTGGATTTCCATCAAAATAGATGACGAATACCGGCTCAAACATCAAAAAAAGCTAACGCAACTGAGCAATAGGTTAGCCAACAATAATAATTCCAACGCGGAGCCTGTTAAGTGCGTGTTCAACATCTCTAGCACTGAATTGATTTTGTTCCCACTGACAACAAAATCTACAAAATGCAGGTTTATGCACAAGTAGAAACCTTCCTACAGGACTTTTGTAACAGAAACAACATCATGGATGTAAACTTTTCCCTCAAGAGCAATTTGCGCAGCTTAATTGAATCCCCATTACTTACTAACAACAATAATGCTATAACCAAGTCAAATGTTACGACTAAACAGTTCAACTGCATTAAAAGCCTATCGGCTAATTCGGACATTATAATAACATCGCCCGATAAGGGCAGAGGTGTAGTCCTAATGGACAAAACTGACTACTTTAACAAAATGTCACATATCTTAGATGATCGCTCACATTTTAAAGCAGCCACAAGTCAAGACATTTATTCCACAGCTACTCGAGACGAAGTCAATGTCTCCAAGCTACTCAATCGTTTCAAAAGAGCTGGCTATATTAACAACATAGAACACTTCAAATTACTTCCATCTGGCTCGAGAATTCCAATCCTCTATGGCTCACCTAAGGTTCACAAACCTAATACACCGCTGAGACCAATTGTATGCTGTGTCAATGCAAGTGTACATAAATTAGCACAGTATCTTGTTCCGATACTCGAACCGCTCACAAAAAGCCATTTTTCGGTCACCAATTTTTCGAGTTTGCCAAAGAAACAGAATATTCTTTTAACAGAGCATTGTGTTGAGTAGGCATTGTTTAAAATGTTCAATCAGGAACGCTGGATTTCATTGAAACAGTCATACAACCAATAACATCAATATCGTTGCTGAATTATAGAAGCTGTAGTTGTGTAAAGATATTCATTTTGTATTTAATAAAAATTTACAAAAACGGAAGGTGTACATAGCTCCGTTAGCTACTAGCAACATTTTCATGAGTTTTTCTGAAAAGAAATGGATTGAAACTGTCTTACGTTAACCAAGTTTATGTCGTACGTGGATGATACATTCAAATTTTGAGAATAAGTCAATGCGACAATTTTATCATATTTAAACGCTCATATCCAACATAAGTTCAGTTGAAACGAACAAAGCATTCCATCCTTTTTGGACATAGAATACTAAAGGTAATGGCTTTTTACATCCGTTTACAGGATCCACTTTCACGGCCTTCTCTTAAGTTGACTCCATATCTTCAGCAAATATAATACCGGTCTAATCGGTTGTTTATTATAAGGGCTTTTCAAAAGGAAGTAGTTAGAATAATAATAAGAATACGGTTTTTAGAATATGTTCGTCATAACGGCTTCCAAGAAATAAGGACAATTGGATAAACAGTTTGTAATTGGGAGATGTTCCGAATCAAAGCTTGAAAAAAAAATTAGGAGTTGAAAGATTTTGTTTAATTAGTTTGGAAAATTCAAAAAAAGGCGATGATGTTAAATCTATCGAACATATGAATAGTTTTTGTTGTGGAGAGTTTGTTTTCTTTAGGAAAAATACGGATGTCAATCTATGTGAAATTATGTTTGCTGTAGAGATATCGGTTTCAGGCGGGGGGGGGCGGGGGGCAGGGGGGGGGGGGGCGGGGGGGGGGGGGGGGTATTGGTGGGGGGGGGGGGGGGGGGCGGCCCAGCCGTGAGAAATATGGATTACGCCAAAAGTAGGTTAAGGGGTGACTCGAATTCGATTATGGGTAATATGCTTTTTATTTTGTTTTTATACAATTAATAAACTTATATACCACTAAAGATACAAGGACGGTTCCTACACTGTCATAGGCTTATACATACTAACTTTTTACGTAAACTGTATTTGATATTTAATTCCCACGCCAGTATTAACCTTAGGAGTGGAAGTGAAAGCATGCTATGACGTTCTAAATATACTAAGCCTAAAAGTTTGAACCTAAGCTAAAGTTCTTAGATTATGTCTTATGCTAAGCCTAAAAGCGGTAGGACATCTCTCCTGAACCACACGCAGTGTACGTGTGCAACGATGAAACTGTTTTACACTTCAGTTTGCCAGGCTACGCATTATGCATATTGAGACGGTGCATTATTGCAACAGTGCGGTTATAAAAGGAATTCATTAAAATACGGACCACTGAAATTTCTGACCATATAAAAATATGCAACGCGAATGCATCCGATCACTTTTTACACGTTTTAATGACACCTGATATCGGGAAAATGTGAGTTTTCACACATGTTCACGATGTTCGACGTCATATGCTTTGTAAAATTTCGTAGCTTTCAACTTCACTCTGTTTGCGGTTGTGAACGATTGGTCGAAGAAGTGGAGCTTTTAAAAATATTGAAGTTGTCTTTTAATATCGTCTCTTTCATTGTATATTTTGTGAACAATTTTCTCTGGATAAACAACACTTCAATACAAATATAGAGCCGTACTCGAATATAGCCAGCAGTGGGCACTAACGGACCGGGCCGAGCACCGGCTCCAACCCTAATCTCCGGTAGCGGGTATCCCCGTTTGAGGTAACAACTGACGCAAACAATCGTGCATATTTTATGTTCTACTACAGTGATCGTTATGATTGAAATGATTAAAGCTTTTCCCATTTACTGAGAACTTTTTTCACAGCTTGGGGTTGTCTTTAGAGCTCGTTATTAAAATTACTAGTTTATTTATGTTAGTATAATCTCTTCGGATTTTTCTTTTACTTCGCAGTAAGCGCTGCAATCGAAATAAATGAAATTTTCCATGCACATTTTAAAGGAGTAAAGGGGTATTATTCCCTGACACTTTGAACAGCAGCACGTTCTAACCGATGTTCCCCCTGCCAGATCGCACTACCACTTGCGGTTTTTACAATCCTCTATTGATAATGCAACTTCTATGTTTGAGGCTACGCACTTCCCAAGGGAAGATGCGAGGGACATTTTTTCAGAGATAGCATAAATAGGAGGACAATTGACTTTGAAAATAACCAACAAACTTTTGAGTTTTGAGTTCCCAATAATTTCGAAAATTTATTATTAGCCGCTCAACCACAAAAGTTGACTCTTCCCACTCCCCGCCCCCCAAAAAACCGGTTGTATTCCCACGCATTACTTTCAAACATCTAGGTCGCTCTTTTAGTTGAATGCTGAAAGATTTTATGCTCCATTACCTTTAGTGGTCTGTATATGCTTTGTATGGATGCCTTCCCAGAAAATTAAGCGATAACATATTCCGCTGTGTAACAAACTTGATGAGGTCGATAGGAATCTTTAGGTCAATTTCACAATGTCCTTTATAAGCTGGAAACATTTCGTGTTAAGCTGTAGGCAATCTTATTGCTCTTCAATGAAAATTTCATTTTTGTAAAGATTGTTGATCGGTTATTTCTCATGTTCGCATTACAGATTATATGTTTAAACAACAAATTAAAAATACTCTAAACTATTGTTAATTTATCGTCGGTATCCAGTTTGGTGCAGTACAAAAATCTTGTTAGAAATATTGTAAACTTTTTGAGTAGCTAGCACGCTAGAAACGGTTATAACATTCACTTTTAACCCTTTCATCCCCAACTCTGCCAATTGGCATCAGCTCACAGTGCAACGCGTGCAAACTAAGTATGTCGCGTTGTGCTTGTTAGACCGTGCGTTGTTATTCGCTCGATTTGCGAGGTTCCTTAAGAAACCGAGCGACAGCTCCTAGCTGGCTCAGTTGATTACGCAGTGTGTTCGCGGCGCGGAGTTGCGTATGTCAAATATTGTACAATATATAAACTGGCTGGCCTGGGCGTTAAAGGGTTAAACGATGATGACATTAAATATTTACTTTGTCATGAATTATTTTGGTATTTTATGCATTAAACTTAGCTCTGTCTTTTTGCACTAAAATGTTGAGCGGATAGAATATTATATTTTCTGAAGTATACTATAGCTTGTATTTTATATCAATACAATACTGTAGTTGTGTAAATTTCGTGTTCGCGATCAGCGTCTTAAATTATTATGCGTTGACAGGCACTTAAAAATTTGTAAGAAGACTTTCGCAAGTGTTACTGTGGATGCGTATACGGACTTCTACGGTGGATTCAACTAAAATTTAATGCAACTTCAGCCACACACCTTTTAACACACGGTGGAACGTGAACTTAATAGTCTAGACTTGAGCAATGTGATGGTGCATGTACTTTATTGCTATTGAATACGTAGGCGCTCGACAATACATTAATAAATTATAATCGGTGAATCGTTTATTATCAGCGTTTTGGCCAATTTGGAAAGATTCGCAATAAAGTAAAGTTTTCTTTTGAGAATTTATTCTGCTATAGAATTTTACTTATTGCCGTTTCCTTTTTATGAAAGTTTGCTTTATCTTTTTTCAAAGTTATAAGATTAAATCTGTTTAATGTAGAATGTTCATAAAACTTATATAATAAAACCATAAATTCGACAAACAATGTGGAGCATCAGAATTTATCATAGATTACCTCATACACGCGAAAGGTCCGAAGCCCAATGGACGCTAATCTTGGGCCGTTATGGGCTGGACAGCCGGTCGCCTGAGAGGAGAAGTGTTGTGCGGCAGCTTTGACACCGCGAAGGGAAGGGGCATGGAGGTGCGCAATAATTTCCATGCCTATGGATTCGGCGCCCTTTCGCCCAGCAAAGTGGGGGTGTGGAGATGTGCAACCAACAGCCAGGACGAAATCGGGATTAGCACAAAGTGAGCAGATCCGTTTTCAACAGTTTCTATATAGATAGTACGTGAAAACTTGCGCAATCGCAATATTTTCGTGTTTGCACTTGAATCACGGCTTTTCCCAACTTATGAAATATAAATGTGTATATTTTATATACAGAGTTGTTAACTGGTTCAACAAAAATATAAAAAAAGTTCGGTTGTGGCGGGGTGGCACTTCAATCGTTCGTTGCTGCAGAATGTGGTTCACTTTTACAAAAATGTTTTGTAAAAACAGTTACTGCAAAAATTAGAAAACTCGGTTCGATTCGAGACACATATTGCGGTTGATCAATTGAGGTGAAAACGTGGGTTTGTGGAGCAGAGATATCTATACTGTACATTTTCGGACAAAAGCATTTATAAGGATGTAATTTTTTACCGCGTCAACGGTCACAGCATCGTCTGCAGTACTGTGATTTCGTATTTATTGCTGCACCGACCGTTTATGTATTTGAGCACAGGCAATATTATTCTCTGCGGTCAATATATGATTTTCTTTCACTCCGAAGATATGTTTCTCATTGATGTGTAAAACTAATGCGAGAGTAAACTTAACCCACGCCCATCAATAATCCTATTTTGCTATTTCGGTTAAAAATCTGTTACTGAACGTTTTTTGGTAAACCATAATGCGGCGCAAAACCGTTCGCGAACACAAAGCTCTGTGATAGTAATCC
Organism: Trileptium ribeirensis; assembly: GCA_030248225.1. Classification (NCBI taxonomy): domain Eukaryota; kingdom Metazoa; phylum Nematoda; class Enoplea; order Enoplida; family Thoracostomopsidae; genus Trileptium; species Trileptium ribeirensis. The sequence goes on from JASANE010026018.1 coordinate 34,247, forward strand.
GGTAAATTTGTGTTCGCGAAAATTCAAGGAAAATTACCGAATTTTTTGCGAACGAAAATCTACCGGATTTGGATTCGCTGAATTTGTTCGCGAACACTGTAACGTAAACAACATGAACGATTGATTTATGACGTCAGTATTGCGTTAAATTTGTTCGCGAACACAGAGAAATATGAACCAGAAGCTGATAGGCGTTCGATAACAGTTTTCACTGCAAATTCAAAATCGTCAAAATTCTGTTCGAACACAAACTGTAATTTTAGGTGCTTGTTTCTGATTTTGCCAATTTTCTGTTATCGAAAAGTCGATGAAATTTCCACATTTGTTCCGTAACATTGGTTTGCGCTTCGCTATCGGCTTTTACAAAAAAGGATAGTCGATGGGCGCATTTTAAGTTTACTCGCGCATAAAGCTACTATCTTTTTACATATTTGTTTTGCTCAATAATGTCTTCCAAGGTTTCAATAATCCGGTTTTTAGTGTACTTATAGTATAAACATATTTTAAGTACATCATGCATACATTTATATCGTTATATAAAAAATAGTACCCATTTTGCGATCCATCGCGACATTTAATTCAAACGTACACAAAAATAGTTTAGCAATAAATGTATAAAGCTTAAGTTTTTCCTGTAAACATCGTTGTGCTTTTTTCCGAATTCTTTTCAATATTTTTATGCTATTTTACAATGATGTGCTAAAACCCGTGTAGCGGTGGCGGGTTTCATATTTTTAACATTTCCAGCAACGGCTTTTTCAAAACGGCTCTTCTAACGGATGTAGATTAAAACAATTACCAATCTATAAACAAAAGAAACTTGCAAAGACTCAATTTCAAATTTTTCATAGAAACTATATAAAAACAATTTGAAAAAAGACCCGCGAATAATCATAAAAAGTTTCTAACGACAGCAAAGCATGTCACTATGTTGTTGTTGTTCCAGGGAAAAGGTAAAGTATGAATATGTATGGAAATGTATTATGAATGAATAGATATTGATGTACTGTTGTGTTTAGGAGGATGAGGGATGGGGAAGTGGTCTTGCGGGAGGAGTTAGGGATGACCGGTGAGGAAGTGGTAGCCAAGGGGGTAAGTGTTTAAACTTTTCAAGAACTCATAACCATTCCCAATTTCGCTATAATGTTTCACAATTTTTGTCAATTTTACCCAATTTTTGCTAAAAGTCTCAACTTTGAAAAATATATATTATTAATTTTAATAAAAAAATTAAATTATATTAAATATATAGTTATAATATATAAATATATAAATTAAAATATATAATAAATTTGAAAAAGATGAAAAACAATTTATTATGATATAAATTCAAAGGAGTTTCAAATAATGAACGAGAAAATTTACCAACATTTTAAACCAAAATAAAATCATATATTCATATCGTTACTTATTTTCACTAAATATTCAGTTGAATTTACAAAATTTAACTGTGCATTTGTTTTCGGCATATCTACAGTCATAGTCTTCACCATTTCCATGCATATATGTGAAGTCTCTGCACATCGGGCCGTTGTGGTCCTAACTATTGTTACGTAGTTTGTGACGGTCGTCCTAACAATTGTTACACATTCAATATATAAAATATAAATCGGAGAATTCTTTATCATGAGCATTTTGACCAATTTTGAAAGATTCGCAATAAACTGAGCTTTCTTTCAGGAATCATCACTGTTATATAAATTTCTTAGCGCCGATTCTGTAATAAACAGTTGCTGTATCATTTTTTTGCAATTTAAAATTAAATCTGTGCAATGTAAAAGGTTCACAAACTATAAAATGATAAAACTAAATGCTACAAAGAATGTGGAGCATCAGAATGTATAATAGTTTACCTCAGACATGATGTAAATTCGAGAGCCCATAGGTGGTTGCCTGGTCCTGATGGGCTGGTAGGCCGATTGCCGGAGAGAAGGGGTGTAGTGCTGCTTCTTTAACGCCTCGGAGGGGAAGTAAAATGGAGCTGCGCGATGCTTTTCGTGGCTGTGGGTTCGGCGCCTCTTCTGGTGGCGCCGATGGTGTTTTGCCACCACCAAGAAGGGAATCGCCATTTTGCACAAAGTGATCAGATTTACATCAACAGATCAACAGTTTAAACATAAAACCATTAAGTTTAAAGGCGCAAAATTTTAAATTTTAAAGTGGTGTCATCCGTCCATATTTCGTTAACAATAGTTTTGTATGTACACAACTATGCAGTTGTTTCTATTGTAGGAAGTTCAGGTTATGAGGACCTTTCTGGAGGTACTTTAGCCCTGCGGTGGTTCGAGTGTTTTGTGGTGTAACCTTCATCGACACCTTGCATAGCTCTATACATACCTATCGACGCTAAAGTCCCGGATGAAAATTTTTTGTGAAACCACAGTATTGTCTCGTACAGCTTGACTTTCCAACACCTCTCCACTTTCTGCTGAGGATGATGCGCTGCTTTATTAAGTTTAAAGTGCTTTTATTATATAAAATTTACGTACGAAATTTATGCAGACACTTTTTTAATTGACATAGCAACCGATTTCAAAGTTCCTACTGAAACTACAATTTATTGAAAAGTTTTTATATTAAAAAATTTTTATGGTTATGAACTAATAGTTGTGTTTTAAAACATAAAAAAATACTAAATATGAAATAACTGTGATGCTTGACTCTTTGGGACATTTACAGCATAGAGACGGCTGACTATAGCAGGACACTCAGAGTGTAAGCCGCGACTCAAAGACATTTGTCACTCAGTGTTGGCCGTCACAGACAGTTGACATTGGCTACAGTCGTGGCTTACTTGGGACAATCGTGTGACGCGGTGCACACTCGTTACTTTGAATGCCCCATTAGATAAAAGGAAATCATGACCTCTCGCGAATCATTTCGACCCCAAACTGAGCAAGTGAAAAACCCCGTGTTCTTTTCAGAGCGATTTGATCGCTGAGTTTAAGCCCTTTTTCTATTTTGTCTTTGGTTGCCCGTTAGGCTATGTACTATGTATGCCCCGATTTAGCTTTTTCACCATTTTTGTCTTTCTCCTTTTTCATTTTCCCTGGTTGAGTTTCGATCCTGCACGGGGAAATTAAGCCCGCTGCAGAAATTTCAGTTTTAACCCCCCGGACCACGGGGGTCTGAGAAAATTAAAAAAAATTTAAAAAAAAAACAAACCGAAAAATCTGGAAAGGGGACCCGGGACAACGACAAAGAACAAGGTAAAAAAAAGTAAAAGGAAAAAGGAGAAAAAAGAGGAGAGTGAACAAGAAAGACGAGAACAACAGCAGAGGAAACAAAGGAAACAAAAGAAACAAAGCAAGGAAAGAGGGAAAAGAAACCAACAAAAAAACAGCAACCAAAAGAGGGACGCGGACGCGTCCACAGCAGGATCCCCACGCCCCCTTGCCCGGCCAAGTCGCAGAAACAAATCGGCAGGCCCGACCGCCCCACCTAGGATCCCACGGAAATTGCCGAGACGGGAAACTGATCTCCAGAGCGCCCCGTACCTCAAACTTAGATACTAAACGCAGCCGAGAGTGCCAATTTGACCGAGACTATAGAGTAGGCCTGATACCCAACTCTAAAACGGTTAGAACAGCGACATTGGTCGCCTCGGACATTGTCCAAAACGACGACGGCGCGTGCAGGCGTCTGTGTCGGTAGTTAAAAAGTTACTATAGGGATAATCCTCATAAGCGATCAAAACTGTGTCCTATGCGAGTATAAAGTAGCTCACTTACTACTTCCTCGCCGGACTCAACCACATTGTCCCCGGTCGACCGAACACGACGTGTTAGGACAAAAGGCAAAATTTCGATCCTTTTTTTTGTTGGACTGCCGAAGACGTCGGGTCGAAGTTAAGGTCGATTAATGCACCTCCTGGCCTAAGGACAAAGAGCTATGAGAGACTAGGTAGGTCTGCAAGTGAGGACGTGATGGACTCCGACGGCACGGACTGTTTACTCTATATGTGACTGTCGATTTTTACCGTGTTTTAACTTGTACATTAGACGGTTTTTGTTCATATAACTATGCCAAATTTTCGTCGTAGGTTCATGCCTTTCCGCGTACCCCGATTCATGCTCCCATTCGACTAAAGTTATAGGGCAAAATAGGCGAGCTACCATCTTTCCCGCACGGTTTTCTAAGAGTGTGGAAAGCCCCGCGTTATCCAGAGCGAGTTTCGAAGCATGCCAGAACACATAACCCGAGCTATAGCGGACTCAGTTGAACGACTCGGGTATAGATTTTGGTCCGGTGTTTTCCGGGAACTTACTCGCTCGCACCGCCTCGCGCCCCGACTAGACGCGGACAAGGAAATGAACGAGCACGACAGTCCCCAAGTTTCCGCTTATATGATGCTTCAACCTCTTGTATCTGATTTGTACTGTACATGTCTTGAAATAAAACGTTGAAAATCACCTAGTGTCCATTGTTATTTATACTTAGGCGTAATAAAGACGTCCGACGGACAGGGCCAACTCTGCGTGTCACGGCTTGACGAGGGAAATATTCCAAGCCCTGACACGTGCAGTTCGCCACCAGTATTTGTACTTGAAAATTGCAGAATTGTAGTGAGAGTGTTCCTCACAATTTGGCAATCGAATTCGCTCGTGAAATTAATATTCGCAACTAGAGACAAAATTTATTAGGAAAAATGTTATCCCCAAACACGGATAAATAGGTTATCAGGACACCAAGTGGATAATCCGACGTTAAACGATTCAGGGCAGGTCGGAACCCTGTGGGGGCCATATGGCTATAACGGACAAAATGCTCTGCTGAGGATAAATTACGTGAAACTCAAAATTTACCTAGAAAAAACCAAACTTATCACGCATTTTTTCTTTGATCTACGCTATCCAAAACAACTTCCTTTAGGTTAGGACAGGGAATATCAGTTTGACATTATGACCTGTGAGCAGGTTTCGGTGTCAACCTCCCTGGGGGACCTCAGCAATCATGCCGAGATACTAGACACGTGCGCAACCAATCGGGCGGGGTCCGAACACACCCCGTGAAGCGCGCCTGCGGCCTGCTAAGCTCCGTAACTTCTTGGGTCTGACCAAGAGAAGTACCTAAGTCGTAAAATTTAGGGTCCTCCCTTGAGGTTATGATAGCCGGGGTCGTATGGGCATGGTGTTAGGAAGTTGCGCCATGCAGCTGCGTCACCGTTATTACACATATTTTTCGTTGACATAATGTTTTATAGCTAGTAACGGGTAGTGTTATTCCGCGGCCAAATTTTTTAAGCTGGGATAATGTTTTACCCCACCGCACTGTTGACGTCACTTTTTCCACCGCACCAGTTAAGGGTTAATTTCGCTTAATGACCTCCGAATTTCGGTCTCCGATGTCACTCGGCAAGCAGTAAAAGAAAAGTACCTTCTAACGTATTCGCTCATCCATTTCTCCGAATGGAACATTCTAGAAACCAAACTTTAGTCAACACATGGATGGCCGAATGAAAATGCCGTGATATTTGCGAATTAATGTTTTGCTTACAGTAATAGGATCTTGTTTCCTACTTGTTACCTTGGAATCTGTTAATGCTACATATATTTGGTAATGTTATCTTACTGTTTCGTTTCGCAGTCTTTTTGATTAAGGTGCCCACGTTGGGAGTTTTATTGCTGCTAGAAAATTATATATGCGTAAAAAATTTATAACAGTACACTATGTTACAAATTCGTCCGCATTTGCCCAAAAATGGTCAGATTCTGGAAATTTTGATATTTTTGTGATCCTCGAGACCTCCCGTGATCACTTCGACCAGAAAATTGAATTTTTAAGATTTTAGATTTTTTGGGTCCCAAGGGTCCCCCATAGAATAGAATTTTAAGGTCCGAAAATATAATGTTGCTTCATTTAATATGCAACAGAATAATTTCAAATTGCGATATGTAACGTTAAATGTCAAGTGTATTTCAAAACTTAATATTAGTAGTACAGTGGAGTTTCTTTAAATTCTTGGAATCTTATATCTGACCAAGATTTTAGAATATATAAGCAAGGAATTTGTTCGTTCAAGTCATGCAGCGTTTACGTTTTAAAGGAACCCCAGTTTGGGAGCTTTGTCGCTCAAAGGTCCACACCGTACCATCCAGTGGTATGCAGTGCATACATCCATTTGTAATATAACAGATGGTGGTTGGGACATCATCACCTTAAGTACAGTGTCTACCAGGGGCATCACAAAAGGGAGGGGCAGCGGGACCGGCTGCCCTCATTTTTTACTGACAAGCTAGAAAAAATTAACTGATGGGGTTATAATATCGTTAATGTAAACGACCGGGCTCTCCATTTTCTGCCGGCCCCCTCCACTTTTGAAGAGATTTGAGAAAATGGTTTTTTATATGGCCTATGCCAACTTTAGGGGCCGGACGTTATAACGTTAGAAAAAAGAACAGCTTACATCTGTTCACTATAAGTATAGTATAGGCATATATGCTCTTGGGAGAAAAGAAGGGGTTTTCCCTCTAAGGCTCGATCTACTTCGCTTCGGACGGCACCTTCTTCTAGTAGATTGTAGCTGATCTTTCCTGAAGCATCTGCTCTTTCACCCACCGCCTCTCCCAAAACACTCTCTGCTTTACGTGCCAAAGCGCTTTCCGCGCTTTGAAATTTTTGCCGAAATAGGCAAAAATTTGTGGAAATCGGCTAAAATTGTAGGAAAGCTCGAAAAATAGGAGGATAATTGTCAAAAATCTTGTGGATAAAGGGTGATATAAAGAAAGTATTGAGTACCAAAAAACATTGAAAAATTTATCTATAGCTGACGACTTACCTCGGGACTAGTCGATATTACTGGGACGTAACCTGATTTTCCTCCAGTTCCGTGCCAACACCATGCCTCCCACCGAGCGCGCACAAAATCTAGAAAAATATGTTCATAATAATTGTGCGTGGAACATGAGACTCTCGGTTGTTCAACGGTCTCTTGACTAGACAACGCTTTCCCATATAGTCCGTACTGTCCGCCGGGACACTGTAGTCTGTCCTACATAGTTAGTTCAGACTAAACAGAATATCCTGAGAGCTAGATACGTCTGCAAGCAAAAACGTATAGCTGGAGCACTACAGCATTGTCCATCCAGTCTGTCACCGTGTACACAACTTACCGTAAACGGATAAATAAGCACAAATTGGATGATTTGGAAAAATTTGGGAAACTGTGAAAAATTGGAAGAAAATTTCCAGAATCGTGTAAAAGTTGGCTAAATTTTGCAGAGCAATATAAAACTGTACCGGTATTACAGATAGTTTATTACCAACTATAACACTGAACAGTTACAGTTGTTATTGTTACAGCGCAATGTTACGTATGCGGCATTTTCGGGCAATCTCTACATTATACTACAACTATTGTTCATTATATAACAATTTTAATTAGCATGTGCTGTGCAAACAATACATCTTCAATAATTGAAGAATTTTTTGTATTTTGTCAAATATTCCTGCAATGCTCTTATTCATACATATAATTAGTTGGCTACACGATGTAAAATCCGCTTATTCTTCTTAGCTACCATTTTTTAGTCTGCTTCAGCGGGATTAGACGTGAGGTTCAAATAGAGCAGATTTAAATCTATCATTTGGTGCAAAATGGGCTATAAAGCTCCGTCAGCAGAGCGCCAATCCGATGCCGGAAAGTCGTGCGTTTGAGCCTCATGTCTGCCTCACTTTTCAACGACTGGTTTCGACATGTTAAGTTGTCAAACAGTTGTTGGTTTTTCACAGAGTGTGCAGTTGTGCTACGAGTATTTTGAGCTTCCCAAAGAGTTTCGGTGGTTTCACTTGGGGCTTGCCGGCAGGTTCCTCCCTAGGTCAATCCCCAGCAACCACACCGTATTTTGAGTGACATCAAAATGATCGTCCTAACAAAAATGCTTGGCAGTGCCAAACCAATTACTGCTGCTTATATTTCGACTATGACAATATTCTAGTAAAACGAAGTGCGGTCTGCAAAAATAAACATTTCGAGAAGATAAATAATATGTTACAAAAACTAAGCTGATCACTCATCGAAAGAACGCAAGAAATCTTGATTTCAACGGGCCCTATGTTCATCTCGCGGATGCAATTTCGGGTGGGGGGAGGCAAAATTTCAATTTTTGCTCATTTTTGGCTTGCTTTCGCTACGTAATGTCATTTTCGGAACTGATGAGGTATTACGAAAAAGTCATAACTGCCTCACAAAATCACGAAAAAATTTTTTAATTATAAGCCCCACCAATATCCAACGTGTGTGGGATTTCTGAATGGGGTGCGTGTAAACATGGTAGATTTTTGTTGAGTGGATTGAAGAATGGCCTGTTGGGGGTTGCTACCATAATGGAAAACTCATAGGTGGGACCGTAGTTTTAAAATTCCCCGTGTAAAATTTTGGTCCTGTGAATAGGGCAGTTTTCTATTTATAGCAGTGCGTACTGCAAGCGACAAAGACGATTTTATAGTTTTGGTAGATTAAGACGCTGGATATTCCGTTTAAAGCGCAGTTAATAACAAGATTTTTGCCACAGTTTTTCTTGGTTTATTATCTAAAGAGTGTCAAGTAAAAGGTGAATATTCTTATCTGTCGAAGGGGGCCAATGACGAACAACACGAAATCTAAATCGGGACTTAGTAGTTGAACTACCAGAGATCGGCACCTGTTGAACCAACGCACAGCCTAAACTAGTAGCATTTGCCACTCGGACCGACTGCGTCTTCTAGCCTAGCACCAGGTTACTCATTGTCGGTTGTCCACCTTTCTGCCACCCATCTTTAGCAATACGTAACTGAACGAAGTACATGAACAAACGTATTGCTATAAAAATCTGACCAACCCCAACCGAGACAACACAAGTGTCTTAAAACTCGGAAGGAAATTGGTGGGCTTGAAAACTGCCTGTTCGGTTGGAGAAATCTCAATGGTTTGGGCCGGTCCAGACCGACAAACTTTAAAGTCGGTCCGAACAGGTCCGCGACCATCCCTAATAGCTATACATTTGTTTGTTGGGAATTGAGTTTTAAACTAAGTTAAAAATTAAAAAACAATTGACCCCCATTTCACACGTTGGTGATAATATGGGAAGACCATTATGGTTATCAATGAAGTCGGATAAAAACAAAGATTGCCAATGTAACCTTAGGGGAGGGAGTGAAATGCATGCTATGGCGTTCTCGATATACTAGGCTTAAGCCTTAGTCTAAGCTAAGATCCCTATATGAGCCATGTAATAAGTTAAGTCGAGGGGCTACCGCCTCCGAACTCCCGCTCTAAGCTGTTCTTTTTTCTAACGTTATAACGTTCGGCCCCATAAGGTGAGATGAGCACAACGGTCATCATCCAGAACCATATCATCAAGAGCTACAAATCTGCAATAAAAAGCATGGTGAAGCTGGAAGACTAAGCTTCATATGCGGTTTGTGCCGTCCTCTAAACACTATAAAAACTAGGTGGTCTAAGGTTCCCCCAAATAGGTGCGAAATCTTCGAGATGCTAACGGAACTTAAGCCAAACCTTATTTGTGAGCCTTATACTAAGCCTAAAGGAAAGTCGCGGGAAGCGGTATGCCGACCCCGATACCGCTGAATGAAGTATTCTTTTTAAGGATATAGCAATACGTTTCCCACTTAACAATACCCAAAACTAGTTGGTTAAAGAATATAACAAAATATCGCGAGGTATCCGGTTACTAATCTTTAAGTTTGCCTTAATTTTTAGAATATAAGTTATCTCACAACAGATACATCTAGCCTTCATTTCAAACTTCTGTATAGTCGATAGGACATAACGTAGTGCAGACATTTGTTCATATACCTTCAGCCTAATGGAACAACTTATTACTGGTGTTCTTCGTTATCTGTTCAAAACTTATTAGAATGGTACCGAGACGGAGACAATATGTAAAGGGAACAGCGCAACAGGAAAATTTTTTCTCTCATCAATATTCATAGATGCTCAAAAACCCAGCGGATCTATATCGTGTCACAATTTCGGGCGTTGCCGGCCTTCGAACGCTTCTTCGCTACTCGGAATATCCGTACGTCTTGCAAATACTCTCAGGCGTCGAGAAACTGCTCACTGTTCACTACTGTGAGCTAGCACCGCTCGAATACGTTCTCATTAGATCGTCAGCGCTGGTTTTCTTTTGTCAAATGCGACGAACGCTCGCGTGTTATGTGAAGGTTAATAATTTATTATTAATTTTAATTTGTTTGTTATTTTAAACTAGGAGATACTTATTAAGAGAGACAAAATAAATAAGGAATTTATTATTAAACAAATCTTAGCATATATAGTAGAGCTTAGGCGAATTTCCGCTAAACTTTTCACCTCTACCTCCATGTTTGGTTAGGGTGAACGATGGCATAGAGTGTTATTTAATCAGTTAAACACGCTGGTTTCATTGTTTTAAAAGTACATTGGGTAATTCGTTACCAGTTAGGTGCTGCATGAGGCTATAAATGTTAAATTTTGGCTTAATTTCAATTAGTTGTATTGATATGAGTGCTGTATTGAATCTTATAGATCTTTGGTATACGATGAACGCAATTGTACTAAACGTAAAGCAGTCAATTTGACAAGTACTAGGGCTCTACAGCGTATATACTTGAAAGTTGTGATTTAAAAATTTAGAATGTTTCCACTTAGCGTTGTTTTATTAGAGTAAGGTTAAAATGACAAATCCCAAAATGATTGGAGCAAAAATCCAACTGAATGTAACTGTAAATTTACTAACCTTCAACACGAAATCAAAAGGTGAACTGATTTCAAAATTTCTCAGCCCATAGAGATAGCCTACGCAGTCTATGAAAAAATCAGGATCAAAATGTAACATTGTCATGTGCATAGTGAATTTAACTGAAAATAGCACATTTTTCAGCACAAATTTCAGCATGTCCTTGACACTCCGCCATATCCACTTTTTTCACATGTGTGCGGGGAAACCACTAATAAGTGATAAAACTTAACAGCCACAGTTTCTCTTCGTGTATTAGCACGGACCAGCTTTGCCTATTACCTATACCTTTGACTCGTGCACAATATGCTCAAATTGGTATCTCGTATAAGGCAATGAACCCAGACTAACCACAAACACCCGATTTCCATTACCGATGCATTACTAGTGTTAGACAATATTATTCAGCAAAGTGAAATACTTGAACCAGCTTTATATTGTTGTGCCATGAGCATGAGATTTAACTGATAGGTACAATTGGCAGTAGCTGTTTGTTACAGGGCGCAGGATAATAAAGACGAACAGTTAGGCAATGACATAACTAATCAATTCTGGAGTAAGGAGTGCTTCAAAAAAGATATTTGTTTTCTTACCTAGCGTTATCTCCCTGTGCCTTATATACTGCTTAGTAGAGATGTGGAAAAACGTGTGGGGAAATTAAAGAGCTAACCGCATTTAGAAGGTTGAGCACAAGCGCAGAAATTATTTTTTAGTTATACAAAAGCATGAAGAATTGTGCGGCACTTATGGCTTAGTTTGTTGTCTAATTGAGACTAAGAAACGAAAAAAACTTCTATTACGATTTTCGCTTGCAAGTCATGAAAACAAAACTCTGATTCCGGCAAAAATTAGCAGGAGCTGGCAACCGGAACCGGAATTCCGATTACTAACTCGTATTCAGTCGATCTTGCAACATTAAGGGTTGGTTATGTTGATCAGACACAGTACGAAATTCGGTAAGGGTCTTGATGAGACAATGGCTTTATTTAGTGGGATGTTTTATGCCGCGAGTACTTGGTAACAGATGGATGTCCAATATTTATGTTTTTTACACAACACCTTCTCATTATTTTCATAGAAACATCATTAATGTTTGATACGTATTATCATACTACTGGTAAAACTTTCATGTGATAAAACAAGGTGAAGGGTTTGCAAAAATATGCCTTCAAATAAATCTCAGCAGAACATGTAATTATTAATACCTTATATAGAAACGGTGAAAAGCCAGTTTCCAGCAAAACCGTCAATCATCGTCGGCCTAGCCTGACAAATTACTTGAAACAAAGTGTTTTTAAAATAGAGTTAACCGTGCCTAAAACTTAAAACCGACACTTTGCGAAAACCGAGATTTAATTTGGTCATATGGAATCGCCGGACTTTTTAAGTTACAACTCCTTTAAAGGCTCAGATTAAAAAATAAACACACCACAAAATTTTCTTTACTTTGAAATGCTTTATATGAGCCCAACCATTTTCAGACTACAACCCAAAGTTACGTAACGTCCGCGGCTAAAATGCTCAATTTTTATTACAACACAGCCAAATGTTTCTTTTTACACAATTTAGAGAGCTACAACAGATTAAAAGGATTTCCATGTTACTTAATCCGATGAACGCCACGGTGTGTATCCAAAATACAGCAATCGCTAGGAACCCACGACGTGCAAGTTGAATATTAAAATTCTGATTTTTCTTGAAAGTTGGTATTTTTTAGATTTAGAACGCTTCTGTGTTTTCGATCACCAGATTAAGAAATAAAGAGTTCCATGCTTGTCACGAGTTTTGGAATGGGCCTTTTTGTTATTGGCCAGCGTCACCGGTCGTCCCGTGGTCTAAAACTTCAGTTCTTTCGTCTACAGTACGTATCAGAAATAGAACTTTGTCAGATGGTTAATTTTTACCTAGTAAATCTCTTGCGATGTAACACAGCATCAATATTGTTTGAAGCAACGGAAAACATCAAATCAGACCATTCAATGCGTAAACAGCTGAGCTATAATCGATGTTCTAAACGACAACGACAGATAATACACTTTAGTTAATGTATTTTGCAGACGTCACGACAATCGCCCACAACTGGACACTTCACTATTCCGATATCTGATATGCCGCCAACGGTCAGTGAATTAACGAAAAAGACCAATGAAATCGTATCCAAAAAGCCGAGTGTCACCAAACGGCTTCATCAACCATTCCGACACCAATCGGTGAGTTTGTTTCGTCATGTTCATATATACTAGGCTCGGCCGGTCAGACATGTCCGGCTCGGCTCTACGGCCGAGCGGAGCTTGGGCCGAAATTTTAATCTGTATTATATATTGGATCAGATTTATCAATAAACTCTTAGATGTCTATTACACATTTACCGAGGAGAGGTTGGAGGTCCCAGGGGCTGTCCTTCGACGCCGCTAAAACCACCTGTGGATTCAACGCCTACCATGCTTCCGTGGGAGGGATGTGGGTGGCCTGTCAGGGTTTTGCCTGGCCCTCGAAAGGGGGTAAACCGCCCAACCGAAATTTTCGACAACACCCTATTTTTAACTCAAACAATAAGCAGTTATAATTTTCGGCCGCTCGACGGATAACGGCTGGGCAACAGCAAATGAACGACTGACTGCCAAGAAACTTCCCTTGCTACGATGTGAATCATAAATGCTGAACAGCGACTTTCGCAACTGTCAACAACATAAAATGTTAACTGCCGGTCGGCGGATTTGCGGCCGTTAGTGGCTGGAAAATTGTCAACGGTTGGGACAATTTTCGGCCGCCGACTTTCACAGCCGTTCCCCTACCCCTATGAGCGTATATGATGCTAATGCTAACAAACGATTGTCAGTATGACTAAAGCTTCATCTTTATATTTTCCACCATAATTTATATAACTTTAATTCTCAAGTGAACCTCTTGACCTTGTAAAACCAGCAATACAAGGTGACAATGCTACGGTGTAACATGTAAGATGCATATGCAACATAATTATCATGATGCAGTATGCGCCTAATTCTCTGTTGATGAAAAATATATAATGGCTCTGCAACAGTGCTAAGCAACGATCATGTTTGAAGTCAAACGGCTGGTGGTGGGCCGGTTGATAATAGTTTTTGGCTGACGGTTCAACCGCCGGCCGAACACTGAACTGCGGTACGACACGTTTCGATATTTGGCCGACCGGCCGACGGCTTTCTCGACCATTGCTCAACGCTATTCTGCACACGCTAAATCTACTTTAAAAACTGCTACGTTCAAAATATTTTAAGCCCCGTTACTCAAAGATAATGCCGAACCACTGCCATTTTGTGCATTGATGTGTTCCTACATAAATCAACACCCTAAGCGCCACTAAACTATGGGCAGTATGCATTTTTTGTGTCTATATTACCGGTTACAGTATTGAAAAAACTTGTGTGCCAGTGGAATTAGCATTAGATCAGTATTTCAAAACACATTGTGAACATTAACATAAATTTTGAAACCGTGGTCCAAAACTTTACATGAATAAACATATGCATTTTACAAGTTACACCGTATCATTGTTACCTCGCAAAAATTGTGTAAAGTTATCAATCATGTGATGACTTATGACTAACACAGAAAGACAAAATGTTTTTCCGCATTGTAATGTTGCAAATATACATTAAACACTACAGTCTTCAATACATTTATTTTGCCGACTATTCGTTAATATACCGTAATGTGTGAGTCTGCTAATGTACATCTGGGCTGTTCTTTTATCAAATCAGCCCATGATGTTAAATGCGGTGTCCGCGTACAAACCATATAAGCAGATTACCAATCGCGTTTTTCCTGTACCGTCCGTCCTGTTATACACACCGACCTAGAGCTCACCTGTACGATTCACCACGCCATGTGATGAACACATACACACTCGATAAATCGGCAAATGTAAGCTTAACAAATTGCGATGGTAGATCACTTAGACTTGTTGTGGCAGAATGCGATGCCAGAACTGTGAACTCAAAGTTATATGCGATAGAGGTCGTGATTTTGACAAAACAACCATGATGTACAAATGTAAAGTGGACTCGCGTATACAAACTAGATATCAACTGTCGGAAAAATATGTAATACCAAAAAATATAGTGCAGTACTTGCCACAATGGACTGTCGCCTTAGGAGCGATCAAAAAACAACAAATATAAACTATTATTTTCCCAGGAGCAAGTGAACAGCGGTCAGTTGTACTATGCTGTACATACGGTCGGTACCAAATATTGACAAAGCTTATGAGAAGAAGTATCATCTTCACGTTAGCTGAATGACATAATTAATTTTACTAACTCCACGGTGATGTGTGATAAGTTTTGCAGGAACATTATCTGCAATTATGGCGGAACAAAAATTTCCATCAGTATATCCGTACTGCTGCCATCTCCAAACCGGGGCCTCCCCCGCTTTTCCGCTTCATTCCGGCCTGGACTGACGCCCGATTTGATCCCCTCATAAATTTTGAATTTGGGTACCACCCTAGTAATGCCCACACCGGTGCGCGAGGGTTAGTGAAGAAGCCAGTGCTAGACAGTTGCGTGTGCAGCCATAGAGGCAAAAGCATTAAGACAAATCTAACCCTAAATTAGTTTGCTCATATTGCTATTGAAAAATTCTCAATTCCTGCATATAAATAGTGATGCTGCCGCAACGGTTACAACTGGACTCCGTAGACACCCAGAATTCACCATCTTGGCGATAAGAAGAGCAACTAGTATAGTACCTCAACCATTGACGTGGTGCCAGCTTACCCGTTGAAATATTTCATGGATACACACTTTTCAAATGAACTATATTCCAACAAACTACATGTATGACCAAGAGCCAGACTCTTCCACAAAACTATTACCACGTACTCTTAGGTCATAGCCATAACAATTGCACTACTATTATATTTTGGTTATAACTTTACAGCTCTCAAGCGCTCCGGCTAGCAGCAATAGCCACAATCCCGGATCGCCCCGTAACCGGAAACTCAATAAGAATCTAACTGCTGATCAATGACCGTTTTGTACTACAATGTGACTGAATGAAATTTTCATCTAGCGTATCGCTTCTTGATAATTGCAGTTTGCATAATCATGGCGGCGACAATGTACTCAAAAGTACGAATATTATACCGACACAAAATCCAGATGAAACCAAGGTCCAATGTATATCAAGCTACTTTAATTACGGTCTTGTGCGTTTGAAACGATGTGCGTTTTGGCATATGGTATTAGTTCTGCCATGGCTACGTCGTACAACGGAGAAGAAACAATAAATTAAACAGATAAA
The DNA here is from genome assembly GCA_030248225.1 of Trileptium ribeirensis. Lineage (NCBI taxonomy): Eukaryota > Metazoa > Nematoda > Enoplea > Enoplida > Thoracostomopsidae > Trileptium > Trileptium ribeirensis. The sequence goes on from JASANE010026018.1 coordinate 50,251, forward strand.
CGACGGCGAGTATCATATAATGGCTGTTGAAACTCATGTGAAGTTGCTTCCATTCTCAAATGAGTTCTCGCTAATGAGTCCCCTACCCCAAGAAAGCTGAATTCACTTCTCCCCCAAGAATAGCTGTGTTACCCGTGTTAATCCAAAATTATACCCCTAGAATTATTACATACATAGCAATATTTTGTTCAGTTAACAGTCTTCTGGTGGGACTACGATGATCTAATAGTAATTTTTCACGAGGTTTACTGATATTGTGTGCTCACACAAGGTGAGATAGTAATAAAATTGGTCTCAAAATAGCAAAATTGATAGCCCACTTTTTTGAATTTAACATATTTGCTTGTCCCTCTCGCAGTTGTCCCACCACCCAGAACTCCATGGTGGGCTTTGCGCTTTTCCGTGTCCGATACAGTACCCTCAGTAAAAATAATTCAGCGAGATCCCAGCGCAACGGGCAATAAATTTATTCTTTAGCAACGAGTATATTGACCCGTTGAGCGCGGTTCCCATGCGACGTATTTATCAAATGTTTTCGGCCGTTTCCGATGTGATAATTCGATGTACCGATAACCGGCCCTAGTGTCAATATTGTTCTCATATTTATCTGGAACTGCTAGTTGTGGTCAAGGATTTCTGTTGCCCTCCATTTGCAAGCCATGGTCAGAAATTTATGCTAGAGTTCACCTTATGAACGTGAATGTTTTTCACCACTATCCCACAGGATGGTGGCGTATAAAATCTTTGATTAAGCTCATAATAATACATAAACATATGCATTAAGCACAAGACATTATGTTTATAGCAAACAATTACTTAACACTAAGCTACATATCGATTCGTATAAGATAAATACGTATTAATGTCATCTAAATTTATTAGTATACACTGTCTTAACACATAAGTTCATTATAACCGGCTCACTTTTCTTTCGTCTTTTGTCAGACTAGTATGCATAATTATTGCTTATGTTGCATTCTATTTCTTCATATGATTATTGCAACACATTGCATACCCAACTGTACATGTCCTGTCTGATTATTTAAAAATCCGTTACGACAAACGTCTCAGTTTTATCCACCCATATTTAGGTTTCATCGAATGCTGTGTCGCTAAAAAGGGTATTACCAAGTTTACATGTATTTAACATCACAAACGCATAACAAAATCTGAGTGATGCCAAAATTCGCGTATTATAACTTTTTGGATGCAAAAAAATTTATGATACCTGAAAATATGCCATTCAGAGACCGCGGTGACACTGCATTACGTTAAGATGCCTGATTATCTTCTAGCCGACACCAGAGGTGTTTCTTGTAGCTAATTCTGACCCTGCCATTTATTATGCCCGCTCTGACATACTTGTAATATCTTTAAAGTAAAACTCGACGTTGACATATTTTCAGACTGTCCTGTGTGTTAATTGTTGGACAACTGTAGGTACATATGCTTGGTAGAGTCCGTTCCTGTTAAAATCATTTACTTTAAATATGTGCAGCATGAAGTAAAGTGAAAGACTCATGGAATTCTGACAGATCTACAAAAGTAAGTTATGCTAGCGAACAGTTCTAGATAGGTTACTGCCCAAAATAAGGATTCCTTTGTTGCCACGCACAAAGTGTAATCGTAAATTTCAATATTAAGGGTGCACAGTCTAGAGTTACATGCCCTGTAAAAATTGAGTTATATTTTACACCAACAATATTTTTAGTGATTGTAGTCTGATATTCAGCTATCACATTTTCTCCTTAAATATAGAGTTTGGGTGGACTGTGCAAAAGTAAAAGATACACTAGTTCTGCGATATAATTAATAGACCTTCTGTATTTTTACTAAAAAAGTATTTTTTCGTTGCTTGCACTTTACAAGAAAAATCACTTTACTGAACGACGCAAATGTTCAGATGGTGTCAGTGTATGTAATGGTATGCATGACACTGTAATCGGAATGAGTTTGCACGAAATTAACGCTTGTTCTCAAATATTCGCAATCGACAAATGCTGTATTGAAATTAGTATGTTTTCACATTTTATGTCATATTAAAAATCTGCATTCATTGAGATAAACTGAGGTTGTTGCGAGAGCAGAGTTTTGGTAAAATTTTGTGGTCAGTTTCCGGTTTAGTGTAAAATTTGATGCTATTTTGGAATGTATATTTGTAACAGCTATGCAGCAGGGAGTAGCCGGAATTCCGGTTCCGGCGAAAATCGTGTTCCGGTTGCGGTTCCGGCAAAGGGCAAAAACCATACCGGAACCGGAATTCCGGTTTCAAAATTTTGTTTGAATTTTCCACGTTTTTGCTTCATCCTGTAATCCAAACATATATAATATATATTATATGTAACAGATCCTTACGGATCGTTACGAGGTGGATAATCCTGACCACAGCCTAATGG
>JASANE010026020.1:0-52284 GCA_030248225.1 Trileptium ribeirensis
AATTATAACAGCTGCGAACAGCAACAATTGCCACGGCTCTGACTTGAAAAACTCTAACAACAACTATAAAAATTTTATTAGCTTAAGGGCGGTCTATATTATATTATGCTCTTTGTACTACGACAAAATCGCAAACTACCATTATTTAGACCCCAAGAGCCGATTTGAGCCTGGCTTTGCATTCTAAGCACCGAACCGAACCGACATAGTTCATGAAAGGCCGAGCCGAGCCTGCAAATCCGGCTGTTTATTCGTCTAGGACCGCGTATCAAGTCCCACACACATATGTATCGCATGTATGATGCTCACGTGGTTCACATAAAAGAAAGAAGAATTCGCCACTTTGACGAAAAAAACATACTACTAGTAATCCTGCAATTTCTAATCCATTGCAATAACTCATCATATGCAGCCACATGTCGGTTTAATACTTCGAGCTACATCACATTCGAAAACAAAACTCTTCGAGCTACAATTCCCAATGACCAGTAATAAACGATTTAATACTAGTTTTAGTAACATTTCGAAACTGTTTTGAAACTGCACGACGCAAATAAAACTACTGAAAATGCAATGCATCAATGAAAACGTGGTACAATCGCCTAAAACGATGCGATTTTATCAAGCTGGTGGACTCGAATTTATAACATAGTGACAATACTCAGAGAAACGATATTGCTGCGGCACAATATCTGTAATCATAAACTATTGTTGCTACAATGTCGTATATTGCCACATCTTTCCATGCTGCAGAATAACTATTATCGCAGCAATGTTTGCAAACCTTTGGCGCAGCAATAATTTGGCGGCTCTGCTGATAGACAATAGAAGGCAATGTTATTGCAGCAATATTGTAGCTTGCGTTATTGGCAGTGCGATACAAATCAATGTTCTTGTAGTAGCAAAGTTTTAGCTTGTGCTATTGATGACGCTATGTTTACAATAAGATAGTGCCACGGTAATATTGCTTTCGTACAACATGATCGCTGCAATAGCTACAGTGTGCAATTCCTGCACTCTGTGAATGATGCATAAGTAATTCTTGTCATCCTGCTTAAGTCGGTTGTTGCTGTGGCCAGCGTCCTCTACACTGATTAAACTAATAGAAACGTATGTTCTTAATATCAATGGTTTTTATATTTATATAACCAAACCGATGATGCAAATATCGCTGAACACCCAAATAATTAACTCTACAAATACGCAATATCAGGCACAAGCGAAATATCAATACAATACTGCAGTTCAAAAAAGTGGTGCGTATGCCTGCATTGGATGGTTGGGACAACCAGACGGGGAACAGCGTGCTATTTTTTAAGCAGATTTTAATCCTGAGACAAGGGATATGATTCGTCTACCCTCTCTGTAAAGCGTCACAGTTACTGCATGCTCTAATATAGTTAACCTACTTGTACTCAATCATAGTTAACCAGTTTTTTGATTATTATATGGTGGTTGCATCGCAGCGAATTCCTTCCAGTGAATCAGTGCGCGATGTGAACCTGAAACACAACTGGATTGCTTATATTAACAATTTCTTATATTGCGAAACTTATGTTATTTTAGTTGTAAAAGAATTGAAAATACAGTTCGTCGAATCTCTACCAATCTCATTTTTTATTAAATTCCGAGCAGAGGAACGTCAGCTGTGCGGTGGTTCTGAAAATTCTGTATGCTAGATGTGCCTAATGTTCATGAGGCGTGTATATGTCTCTCGACAGTTGTCTAATAACGCACAAGCGAAGCATACTGTTGTGCTGAGCCTGTGTATGGTTAGAGAAAACAAAAACGAAAACACTTAAAGTAAAATGAGCTGTATCACTTATGAAAGCTGTCGATTTAGCGCTGACGATCTACAAATCGAAATGTTCGACTGAATTTTTAGATCTAGCTTGTCTCGAAAATTTATTAGTCTTAGATTGATGAAGATCGTTGCTTCAGATCGCTCTCAGGTCTCATGTTATGCAAATTTTCAAATTTTAAGAAAGGCTGCAGAAAGCCTGTCTTTTGTATGCTAGTAAACAGCTATATGTGTTACCTGGAAAAATCCGACCGCTATTTTTGCTTATTTCTACAGTCTCCAAGAAACAGCATAGCTGTTTCTGATTCGTTGTGCGTGCGACTTGCGAATTTTATATATACGCGTGTGTTCCACGGTGCCTTTTCGTTTCCACATGCTCTTTACTGCGTCTTCCTTGTTTATTCCGTGCTTTCCAGCTTTTCCTGTGATTTATATGCTTTCATCGTTTTCGTCGCATTCTTGTGGCTCTTCCGCTCCCTTTTTGAATGCCGTGTTGCCTTTTGGCTGCGGTATGTTTAGTTTTGTTGATATGGCTTCTTGCGTTGTTCGTTCTGTTTTAGTAGGTTGTCATAATTATTACTTTGTGACAATTTGCTAATTTATAACCATCAGCTTTGTCGTCCTGGTCACGTTCACTGCTTGGATACATATCATACGTATCCAAAGAGTTGTGAGGAATGTTACACACTTGACGGACCCACCGTTTCAAGCCATAATTATCCCCTGATGGTTCCACCCACGTCATCCGCCCGAATATTTTGAAAACTTGGCAAAAATTGGGGAAAATGACAATTGACATTAATTGAAAAAAATGATAAAAACTTTAATAAAGTAGGCGAAATTGGGGAAAATTTCGAGTTTTTGAAAATTTAAAAAATTACCCCCTCACTTGCATACCTACCGAAAGTTCTCCGCCTCAAAGCATCTTCCCCGTTGAGTCGATGAACCTGGGAAAGTTAGTATATATATTTATATATAATGTATATATTCATATCTAAAAATTGTGATATATGCCCGGTGATTTTTATATATTTATTAATTAATTAATCCATTCATAATATAGCATATGATCTTGCTACAGCTACATCGTGTTGCCTGTGAAACGTGTGTGAACCCGTCCGACGGAACTTGACAACCTAGGATGAAATATCTTAACTGTTTATGTGTATGAAATCATACATGTTAACCCTCCAAAGTCTCAAGGGTAATCGCGAACAGCTCGGTGTGATCATCTCAAGAATAAATATGGATAGATACCTTTGGGAATATCCTGCAAGGGGATTTGAAGTGAGTTGACAGCTCTCCCCCAGAAGATCTCCTTCGCTTTCGCCAATTATACCCAGATTTTTGCAAAGTTCTAACTTATTTTCACCGTATTTTCTGTGTGAATGTAGCTAGCTCATAGCCGCGCACGTCGAGGAGGGCGCGGAGCGCAACATAGGGTACAGTGCCACCTTCCGAAATAGTCCCGAGCCTTGGGGGAAAGGGGTGCGAGGCCTCAGGGTCAGGCGCGGCGATTTATGAAAATTATTGGGGGGGCTAAGGACTCACAATGTTTCGGACAAAATTAACTTCAGAGCCTGTGAGCTACACTAGCCTTCAAAAATGCAGATTGTTCTACCCGTTTTTTAATCTTCAGGATACCACACAGTCTTAACTGGACGAAGAAACTTGAATACATGTAAATATTATCCTCATGAACATTCTCTAGTTTTAATTGTCTAAGCTAAATCTACTTACATAAAGCTTTTGGCAATGGTTTCTTTAGAAATTTCCAAAAACGTTTTTCCTTTGAGCACTAGCTCCTGCGAACCGGCGTGCGATACACATATCATCCACGTTGTCCAAACGTTCTTTGTGAGCACAACAGATGGCAACGTAGTTGAGGCGTGCTTGAGTCATCGTACTACGCATCCAGGTCTTGACTCTCCGTAGACAGCTGAACGACCGCTCAGCTTCGCAAGAGGTAACGGGACAGACCAAAAGGAGCACCATTAGTTGTCTCACCTGGCTGTAGAGAACGTGTTCAGACTTCGACATGCTGCGAAAAACCTCCACGTAGTCATGTAGATTCTGTGCCTTGGTATATTTGTTGCGGAACATGGAAAGTTGAAGCTTCAAGGAATCGTAGTTCAGTTCGGGATAAAGTTCAATCAGCTGTCTGTTCTCATCAACGTGGCCCAAGAGAAGAACGCTTTCAAGATTGCAGTATACAGTTGCCCCGGAAGTGTTATCAATGTCAAATCGAGTAGACAACTGCCCGCAAGCATGATCAATAACCTGATAGTAGGCTTTTCGGTAGCACGCCTCGACAGATTGAAACTGGTGAGCTTGGGCAGGGCCAGTGTAGCGGGCTGGAGGCTTTCGGTATCGTGGTAAACTGAGTTTTTCAAGACCATGCTTTTCAGTCGCTTCTGTAGTCGCTTTTAGCAGGTCGGCAAATGCCGTTTCCGTGCGCAAGCTGCGTATAAACTCTAAGGTATCACCTACTATAGTCATGACCTCGGAGAATATCATTTTAGGGGATTGGACGACTCTATTTAGTTGGTCCAGTGGTCCTGTAACGGTCAAAGCTATTTTGCAACCCAAAAACACACGAGCTGTTGAGAATTTTTCATACATCCCAAGCGCCTTACTGGATATTTCTCCGCTACTGAGGTTAGCCATTTCGTACAGCCAATGTTTGAATCAACGGACTGCGTTATTGGGCCCCCTTCAATAACTTCGTCCTGGTCTTTCCCACTCTCCTCGGCAATCTTACGTTTTTTAAGCTTTGCAGCTTCAAAGGCTTTCCGAATGTCCATGGCTGGCGATTGAATTAGAGCGATGTAATTGGTAGTATTTATATTTCAAGCGATGTAAAATCTGTTTTAAAAACGTAATGTTCTAAAACAAATAACACACAATTCAACTAGCACACTACCTGTAGTTTATAAAATCATGGCGCCAATTGGGGGGTATGGGGGGCCCTTGCCACGGCCCTGACCCCGACCTAAAGTGTGACACACCCGACCTGCTTCAAAAAGTCATATAGGGTACACTAAGCTGCCTCCCGCAATTCAAAAAACCTAAGCGTAATAGCCAACACATACAGTACTCGAACAGATACGGTACCGCGAGCGACCAATATTCATGCTACGTTTTAGACCTACATTCATTCTTATGCGTCAAAAACACCCGTCATGAGCAGCGTAATGGGCTTTTGTTGATATGTTGTTGCTAATTTTGACTGGCAACTAATATGACTAATATGATGTTTACTCGCTTTAAATAGCTTTCGAGTTAATAGCAAAAAAGCTGTGAAGAAAGAAAAATCATCGCATGTATTTTGAAAATAGTTTGATCAAAATAAACAAAAACGTCATCATCATCAAACTCAATATAAATAAAAAATGTGTTGTATTTTATCGAATACATAAACATAGGCTATCATACGGGAGGCATGAGAGCAGAAAAAAAGTTTGCCGTAGCTTTACGCCATCGAAGCCAGCATAGAAAGCGCATTTTATTTTTAGCTTTCATTTTATTTTGACTCAGCCCACGTGAAACATTTGTACGAAAAACATACAAATTACATTAATTCAATCGATGCGATGGAGGTGTAAGATGTGCAACTTTTCCACGTGGCGATCCAAATGTTGGGGGGGCTGCAGCCCCCCCAGCCCCCCCGGGATCGCCGCCCATGCTCAGGGTTTATTCTCCCTGAGCCCCAGCTTGGGCATGTATAGTATGAAATCATTTAACTATAGATAAAGACCGGAACCTAAAGAAAGACCTATAATTATACTCAGTTTCGCTTATTTTCGTCTGATCAGGACACATCTTTGAGTCCAAACAATTTCCAAAGTTTTATATTTTAGTAGACGTGGCTGAGCAGTTGTCTTCCGGTCAATCGAAACCAAATTGTAGTACGAACGGCTCACTTCTGTCCGCCAAAAGTTATACTACGATATTAAAATTGTAGTACAATAGCGGCGTCTAATACTGCTGGCAGCAAATTATTTTGCGTTTTCTTTTAAAATGTGTTTTCAAGGTAGGTACGTTTCATGAAACTTTATAACACACATAGCATTGCACTAATGCGTCACCGACGTTGTCTACAGAAAGTCTGTAACCTGAGACTACACCTTTTCGATACCTAACAAAATCTTAAAAAACCGTCACATGCACTGTTACAAAACTGAGTTTCGGGATGTCTCATTTTAACGGCAAATTTGGCAATAACAATTAGTTTATATTTTAGTTGGTTTAGTTTTTATAATTAGCTGCTGTGGGCTTTACCTTGTCTCGTAGGAAAGCACTTAGAAATTGAACCATGAAATTTTTTCCATAGCTACCGTTGGATGACCTTTAGCTGGATCCAGATCCGCGATATCCAATTACTAATATTTTTTACGTGTCCACAACAATTAATACCAGTACATCCTATTACATGAATGTCAGGATTTCAAAAATTGATTTGGAATCGATGAATCTTTGAGTCGCGATTTAACAAAAGCTGTTATAAATTTGTGCATTTTTCGCAACTATATTTATAAAGCTTTTTGATTTATTACTCTAACGCTTATGTGCTGCTGAATATTTTTTCGAATTTACCTGACAAAATAGTTTACATTTTCTAGAGCTTTAAAATAAAGTTCGAAATATGTTAGAATACAATCCGCTTAATGCATCATTTACCTTAAGATGTGTGAAGCAGAGCCGGATTTTGTCACAGTCTGCCACGGCTCTAAAGCCATGCTTGGCTAGCCGCGGTCAGCCAGTGTGACTTTTTTGGGCCGAGCCAGACCCTACTAATATATTTAGCTAATAGCAAAGCGAGGCTGATAAATTGTCACAAGGGCCGGAATCGGCTCTAAAAGCCAGAAATATATGACGACAATAGAAAATCACTAAAAACTGGAAATTGGTGATATTTATGGTCATATATTCGTAAAACAGCCTTCCAGTTACAATAGCGTAATTTTCATGCATAAAACAGCGTGTTTTACATAGCTACTAGGTTGGCTTGTAAAAAGCGCTGAAACAAAATTTTGAAAATATTGATATTTACCTACTTATTTTTACATGCATTTATGCGCCTTGCATTAATTACTACTAACCTTGCCTTTTTTGAGCCTAGGGCGAAATTTTTTTACTGGCAAGACAATCTGCTAAACTGAACGTAATAAATATTTTTTCTGTAGTCCGTCCTGGCTATCAAACCCTGAGACATAGCCACTCTCGGCTCGTGCAAACATGCTGGCATAGGTTAGCTATTCATTTTATTTATGAAGGGCCGGATGCGGCTGTGCGTTTTTGTCAAGAGCCGGAATTGGCTCTGTGTCAGAATTCGGCCCTAGGTGCGCACATGTTAAGGTAAATGATGCATAACCTGGTCAGAAAATACTGTCAGCTGTGCTAGCAGTAAACTATATCACGCTTATTATTGACCACACAGTGTTGGTAAATACAAAGAAAATATATTGACAAAATTGATTTGTTGGTATACGAGCAGCAAGGGGATGCTTCGTCTGAATCGTGGTGTGCCACGTACCGATTAGTAGATTTGAAATCCGAAATTTGAGATCGGCGTGCCGAAGCAATGTCCTATATCGCTGAAGCTAGGCGAATTGCAATTTACAAAATAAACTTGATGCAGGTTTGTGCAAATTAAAAAATACTATTGCCACGTTCAACGGCACTACCAATTTTAAAATATCGGGTTCCGCGACAGAAGTAACAGTTGGATGAACCATGGGTAAAATCTGCAACAAAGATGTCGAGAAAGAAGGAAAAAGAAAAGTTTACGTTCGCGCATAAATAACAAATACACATAAATACTCAGGGCCGTCTCAAGCTCATTGTGGCCTGTGGGCTGATGGTTTGATGTGGCCTGTTTGCCGAAAACGTTTCAGATACTGGTATGTTCCACTAGCTCACATTCACTAATTCTCTATACTGTGGCACAGAAAACACTTCACAAATACTATGACCAATATACATTTTAACAAATACCAATTATATTTCATGTCGTTTCTTACCTTTGCATGTTGTCGCAATTCTTGGGTGGTCGCTATCCATGAATGGCCTGACTTAGATAAAAATTTAAGCCTTTGTTAGAAAATTGGCATTAAAACTTATGCAGTCGCCCAAAAATGGCCTGTCCCCAAAGGTGGCCTGTGGGCTATAGCCCAGTTAGCCCTACCCTAGAGCCGGGCCTGTAAATACTCACACATTCTGGCTCTGCCAGTGGCAAACAATAAAGAAATTAAATTATAGGCCTGGACCTCGGTTTAGTTTCATAAGGTCGATCATTTAAGTTATGCTCTTGAAGCATCTGTATAAATTCGGCTCAAACATCGTAATTACAAACTCGCAGCAGGTTTCAAAACCCATTCGCAACACCGTTGACTCAAAAATCCGCAAAAGCTATGTCTACAAAGCACAGTTTACCGAGTCTGCATAAAGCCGACTTTCCACTCATTGCATGTCGTTTTCCATGTTTGTTTTGTAAAATTTTGCTTGGTTGAGGCCTTTTAACGAAATTATGTCCTAGTAAAATAATGATATTTATTTCAGTGCATTGCGCTTTCAATTAATGAAAAGTCAAAACTACCATACAAATAAAGACAAAAGATTCAAAGGTCAATATGATCATGTGTACTTTTACTTTCTGCAACAGTTCCGCTAACCTTGCTGAAATTAAACAATCCATTTGCAAAAGGATTATCTAATATTGTAAACAGAATAGGCTGTTTCATGGCTGAATAAGGCTCATAATCTACAACTTTTGAGCCAAAACTGAACGTATCTTAACCGCCACGGTTTGTAGAGAGCCAATAACTAAACTGAATGTTTTGACTTCAATATTTTGGACGCCGTGTAAACCTATAATAGGAGCGTATACGAATGAGCCGTTGCAAGATGCATACTATGAGAATAGCATATTGTGAATTAAAATAATGCCAACGTAGGTATTATTATCTATAACTAGGTCATTGTTTGTAGCAATGGTTATGTGTGATTTGTAATGTAACAGATTAAATGCAACGATAATACAATAAGCAGATAAACAGTGAGTTGTCGTGAAAAGCTAGCATAGTCCGGTCCTTATTTCGTCATGGTACTTCTAACGTTATAATACCTCTGTTTTTTGCTTTTGGTTATGTAGGTGCCATACATTCAGGTATAGATTGATCAGGTGTCAACTAAGACCTGCCTAAAATCTCAACTAGATCTTTGATAATTATCATTAATGTTCAATATTCGGATTTAAAAATAGGAAATTTCACATAGGCTATATTTGGAAGCAAAAATTAAACAACGAGATCGCAATTTTAATATATTTGGCATCGCTCACATATAACAGTAAGCGAAAACCAACACCATGCTATTTAGCTACTACTCTATTTCCTATGCATTATTTTGGTTTATTTATCTAAATTACAAACAAATGGGAAAATGGGAGAGTCTAATACAGCGTGGCGCAATTTCTAACGGTGAAGCTTGAAAACAACTAACGTTACCAACTAAACCGTTAAGCCCGGCTTGACAGATGAAGTGACGCAAGGCATCATTAGATAAACCTTGTCATCTGGGAGCCTATAGTTCAGATCTTATATATAGAGAAACATCGGAAATTCGGCCCTGATTGGGCTGAGGGGAAAAATCAGAGAAGGGGCCCACCATCTTTTCAGTATAGCCCCCACAGTCTCTGGATCCCCAATCATCTCTTACCCCCAAAAGAGATCTCTTCGAGATCAGGCTCGCCTCTTGTAAAACGGCAGTTATCCAGCCATAGAAATAACGAAACAGCTATCCGTAACAGTCGCGTACCATAGGGTACATTTGTGCGATACCTGAGGTATATATAATAATGTTTTTCGAATTACTATGTATACCAGCCTTGAGAAAATAAGAATTCTACCTTCTTTGTTGGATATTGATTATAGCGCTATTTCCAAGAAGTACACTTATATTGAGTGGATATATGGGGTCATTTATGGGCCACGTGTTGATAACATACCATCTAGCGGCATCAATTACGAGGAATGCCTAACGTTTACTCTCAAATGTGGATGGATAAATTTTAGACGTTTGCTGAACACCATTTTGTTCCAACGTGTAAAGCAGTTTCATGATCGAAATTATTCTGTGTAATGTGAATATGTTTATATACATAATGCACAGTGCGACAAAACGTGCAATCTTTACAAAGCCAAACCAACTTACCGCTAACATTAAATTTACATTCAACAACTTTTTTATTTTTAGTTCACATCCATATATATGCTGTATAGTTTCGTAGCATTTAGCAGAGAATGAATCCACTTCTTTTTTTGTATAAACTCAGACCAGTCGGAGTTCTGAAATTGAATTTGAATGCTCAGTTAGAGAAGCTAAACTAACAAACATAGAATTGCTTTGTTTTGCTATTTTGTACTCAGAACCTTGGCACAGTTTCTTTTGCCTTTTTGGTTATAAATCGAGCAAATATGAAAATCGCCTATTTCGGCGATACAGTGGTCATTTTAGTGCCATTCGACTCAGCTTGTCGAGTTGGTTCAGAAAACGTTTGCTAGAATCATATTTATGTCAAAACATTTTTCAGATTTTTAATTCTTTTGTAAAAGGAAAAATTTCGTTTTTTTCAATAAATGTATAATTAAATATACTATTAGAATTGGAAAGAGGAGGTGAGTAGAATGGTCAATATCAGCTGAATTTGTTCATGTGTTAAGGAACTACATCCTAAATATTTTGTCAGGAATATATTTCTAGACTAGTTGAATCGAATGGCACCAAATGTAAAGGTGTAATTTCAAAATTGACCATTTTCAACCATTGATAATTACCGAAAAGACTTTTTATTAAATATAAACTTTACTTATAGAAACAGTGCAAAACAACGACAATGCTGTTTCGGATAGCGATTGTGCTGTAGATCCGTGCCTTAACGGCGCAACTTGCATAGAAATCAATGGTATTCCGTACTGCCAATGTGCAACCGGCTGGAGAAGTGTTCTGTGTCAAACAAGTAAGTGTGTATCGTACGTTAATTCGAAAGGACTTTCGTGACCTATTCTGAGTTGCTTTCAACATTTATTCTCTGGATCTAAAAATGACTGTAAGTTTGCACTCAAACTTCTTATGAAAACATATTTTTAAAAAAATTTATTTGATCACTAAAATTTTTAAACTTAAAAGCAGATGTGTATTCATTGCCCATTTAGACGTAGGAAATGTCACACGTTATCTAAACTACTTAGCATAAGCTGATGTAGAGGCAAACAAGTCGAACTGTGTACACTTGGGAATTGTGGTTTGTTTCCCTGTGTGGCTAATTGAGTACACTGGGCTAAACGGAGTGATTGAAAGATGGCAAATGTGAAAATATGATGTAAAACGTAACCTTATATATCTTTGTTTATTATCCACACAGACATAGAATTAGTAACACAAACACGAGCAGTGCAAAATATACGTGAAAATAATTAGTTTATGTAGTGTTGCAGCACCGTAGATCAATGCTATTCTCGAATCGATGCGCTGTGTAACGTGTTGTTAAAACTGTGAGTTTTACACAAGTCGTTAATATCACTTCCCGGAGGACCTGCGTTGTGGAACGGAGGGAAACAAAAATAACAAGGAGGACTTGAAATGTAACACCTGGTCAAGGCAAAAAAGGCTAAAGTAATTTTACTTCTCCTAGCAACGTCAGCTAAAATGATTCTTATATCATGGAAGATACCGAAGTATGCAAGTATAAGATGACAAAAATTCGACAATAGAAAACTAACAAATGCAAGTTTCAAACAAAATTTATCATTACATAGCTGGTGATGGCTAATGACTTATGTTGAAATTGTTTTTGGAAAAAATTTTGTGCAGCAACGTGAACGCTAGCAAAAGCTGGTGGATGCGAAAACTTTATCAGCCGAATATGTTTTTTATGAAGTGCATATTATCGGTAAAAGCATCTGTGATATATCACTACGCGCGTTGGAACAGTTTACTTTTCGCTCCAAAATCAATCTAAATTTTAGTATTATCGCCTCCAGCTTTAAAAATGAAAAATAATTTTCTCTGAATATGTATGGTTACATTGCAAACATATGACATTTATTGGACTCGAGAAGTCTAGAATGCCTAATTTAGTATTAAAATTTATAATCGGTCAATTTCATAGTCTTGACTAAAAGTTTCACCTTCAGTATATATCCGCTGGCATGCAATTATAATGCGTTTATCCAGGTTTCCTCTGCAGATGTAGGTGAAACATGTTTTTATCCAGGCTAGAATGATACCTTATTTTGCTGTTAGCGTGATCAACTTGGTTACGCGTTCATTACATCCATAAGGTAGTAGTAGAGTTGATGTTCCAATATTAAGTTTTATGTGAAACTATTTGTTAGAATTTGCTATAATGAAACAACTGCAGCGACTTATGCCTACTTGGAAGTTGATTAAGCCATTCATGTATGGATTGACCCGTATGTCGTGCAGCGGTAAACAAATTTTCGTAGCGTTGAAGAATTGGACTTGGCTCATTTAGTTGCTAGTCTCGTAGACTAGCCACTAAACCGTTTCGAAGCTTTTGGACTGTTCTTTAGAACGTAGCAAACCGATCATCAAGAACGCATGTGCAATCGTACAATATACAGTAACTGTAGCTAACATAAAATTTTGTATTGTACATTGCACTCGCATTGTACGCTGAGCTCAATTTGGGTCTGGCAGAGAGATCTTAGGCATTGGCACAGCGCGACTCTTCATGATTCATGATCGGCTCGTCTCTGCTCCGGTCTTAGGCTCCTAATAATAAAAGTTTGAGATTCAGTAATACTGAAAACATCACATACAAACCAACTAACTTATTGCATATAGAGGTGTTAGTGCTTTGAAGAGCTGAGCCGATGTTATCTCGGCTGTTCATGCTTTCGTTACAACACATAACCTGTTATATTTGTTGGCTTTTGATAGAAGCCTTCAAAAGTATGCCCTATATTTAAAAACACACTAGGATCGCTCTGTCTCATACAGAGGAATCTTATGCTGTGGGTTGGCTCTGCTCTAAAGACATCATAATAGGCATGACTTGGCTAGAGCCGAGCCATGCCTAGACCTTCAATTCTCATATCTATCTCGCAGTAAGGGCGGAAATGGGTGTCTGCCCAATGCTTTTGGTCACTATAGCTCATTTCCTATTTTAGATGTTGACGACTGTGTCAACGGTACTTGCCATCCATTTTCTGAGTGCATGGACAAACACAACAGGTACGAATGTTTATGCGCTCCAGGAAGAACTGGTCTTGATTGCGACATCGGTAAAGCTAATTATGTGTTATCTTTGAATAAAACCATAATAAGATTGACATATCATGTGTTTCCAGTTCACTTTGGGTCTGCTTTCTGCTATATATAAAATGTTTACTGTGCGAAAGTTTATTAACAAGTTAGTGGTATTCCTTTTCTTAACTCTATTCCGTTGTTTCATCTCGCGCAGTACTAGTATAAAAATTTTAATTCTTATGATTTTTATGTTATTTTTGAGGCGATTAAGTCGTGTCATGCTATGCATAAAACACATTACTTCCGCCGCGAGTGTTACTCACATAATAAGATTCTTTATAGCAAATTCTGTTTAAATGTTTGCAAACAAAATACTGCTGTTTTGCACAGAATTTAAACGTTTTCTAGTAAAGCTTTGCTTATAGAGTCAACGCGAACTAGTCGGCGATATATAAGTTATCTTGCCAAGAAAAAACTCTCAGAAACACAGAATTTATTCTTCACGCGGTTTATTTTCGTAGTACCTGCAAATCTCCCTGAAAGCTGATGGTCGTTTCATATAAGACTGGATATCGACCCTCAAGCTTATCAAAGTTGCTTCGCGTTTTGAAGGCACTGCGTGTGCCAACATGATTCAGATGATTAACTTATGCTTCTCGCTTTTCAGTAGTGCTAGGCAACGGCCGTGAAAGCCATCGCGTAGTCGTTAAAGCATGGGTTGTGTTCATCACCTCGGCCGGATTGCTGACGATTTTCCCAGCAGTCAGCTAATGGCCGACCGACGGCCAACGCATGACCGTTAACAAATTTAACTATCACGAAAGCCGTGGCCAGCCATTAGAAACCGCAAAACCGTCAGTCATGAATTTTAAATGGTCGCTTTGACTGGAAATTATGCCGGTAGTCGACACACGCGACCGTTAGTAATTTTCGGCTGCAAAGGATTGCGAATGGCGTCGCTAAACCGTTTTCATCTGCGACCGGCTTTTAATAATTGTTGACGATTTTAGATCATCAACCAGCTGCTAACCATATTTGACCTTATTTAGTTTGCTTACGGTTAACGGCAAAGGAAGCAGCCAGACGGCCGTTTTGGGCCATTGCCAGCCATCCGAGGTCTAGTTGCTTAGTGCCGTACAATATAAGCATGCACGGACTACCGAAGTTTTTATCCTTAATGATTAATTATTGCTTTTTTGACGAATAACGCACTTCTTTAAGCACAGTTAAAATTACTATACTAATAGTTTTAAAAGTCTCACTCATAAACACATTTTCGTTACTTAACTGTGCTTGTTTGTTCTGTACATGGTTTAGCTACAAAACGTCTATTAAACCCCATGTTATGCGTCACATACGTATTTCACCATATAATATGTTCATTCAATAATAGGCATTGGTGACCACTGACAAACTTCAAAGCCAGCCGTTGCCTAAGACTATATAAACGACAGGTTGCCCATAGTACGTCTGAGTGAAGGAATCGCCCTTTGTATTGTTACATATATAATGGATTCTGCAAAAT
This sequence comes from Trileptium ribeirensis, assembly GCA_030248225.1. NCBI lineage: Eukaryota > Metazoa > Nematoda > Enoplea > Enoplida > Thoracostomopsidae > Trileptium > Trileptium ribeirensis. The sequence continues at coordinate 14,601 of JASANE010026020.1, forward strand.
ATTCATTTGCAAATGAACCGAATTTTCGAACAAACACTAAGATAGTTTTTGAATTTTTATCGCGACGAAAAAGTGGTTCTTTGCGGTCGCTGCTAGTTCGTCAACGGCGGCCGTTTTATCTCAAAACTGGAAGTTGCCTGGCTCCGCTTCAGATACCTTCAACAAGCTCGTAAAAATCAGGAAGCGATTTAGGATAACTATCAATGATGTATATAAATTCTTTTTCTCCCTCAGAAAATCAGCCGTCAAATAAAAATAACATAATTCGCATATTATGTGACAAATGATTTTTTCAAGATATTAACGAATGCGAAAGTTCGCCATGCGCAGCAGTTGAAACGTGTTTCGATCGCCGAGCTGGGTACTACTGTTTAGGCACGGAAAAGGTAGGTTTTAGCCAGTGTTTCTAACTTGTCGAATGCGTGAGCCTACTTTAGATGCGTACACCTAGGTGTTCTTTTACCAAGTGTGTTCACAATCGCAAAAGGGCTAAACGCGTTCAAATCACGACTTTTCCCTTATGTCAGCAACACGTTGATGCTGTTCACGGTTACTATTTTTGTCACAGCCGTCAGGCTGTGACATTGATTTCACCTTCTGTCAGAGTGTGCATTACAGCTTTAATTGCACTGCACTGCACTGCACGTATCTCTTATAGTCATAAAAGCCTTTTCAGACCCGACCGCTGGAGTCTGTATACCAGGCAAAAATGGCATGCAGCAAACGTCTCGGATCTGTTGACTACAAATGAGATGAAAACATTTAGGATTTCCGAGAATTGATAACATCGAAAATTATACACCTAATTCATTAGCGTCGTATTTTCCGAACTAAACAATTAGACAGTTAGATCCCGAGATACACGCCTGTCAAGTAATAACCACGCTTAACAGTTACGCTAAATATCTAATAATGTTGAAGATTATTAATGCAATTAAATAAGCTTTCCTGAAGCCCAGCTCTCTCTTTCTCTTTAAGAAGGTGCTAACACATTTAATGGCCACATAAGATTGGACCACCTTAAATCGATAACAGATTTTACATATTTGTGGTGTCATATGTTTTATTGCATCGTGTAGTTTGCTGTAGATAGTTCTGCATCGTGTATATGTAGAGTACAAAATGCACAATATAACGTTACAGATACATTCACAGCAAAAAATTCAATGCGCCTAGTTAACGCGGACTTAGTTGCAATAAGAATAAAGAATACGAGGTGATTTTAGATTAAAAACAACAGCAGCGGATCCAGTATTGCCAATAAAAATAATGGGGAATGTCTGGAGTCACTTACTGCCACGATCCAAGCTATGCTACCCTCTAAGAGTTGGGCCAGCTTTCTCTGTGATGCTCCGCACACCCACTCTCTCAAACAGAGCTCCCCATCACTTGTTCACGATGCGCCAAAAATTTTATTCAATTTTATTCGACAATACAATTTTAAGGCAAAATTGGAATGCACGTGTGATGAAATTTTTGATTTTTTCTCCTGGCCTTCTCGCCCGTTAGCTTGGCTAATTGGGGCGCCGACCGCCCCTAAACTCGCCCCCGCATGAGCCATGAAAGCGAATTGAATCCTGTTCATTTTTGTAGCAAGTCATCGCCCTGTATTATGTCGTAAACCTAATTATTCGCCGTTAAAACTGTAGTAAAGATCATATCTGCTAGTTAGCGTGATGTCGAAATAGTCGATAGTCGAAATAAAATTTCCGCAGATTTGCGCCTAAATTTAGACGTATACCGCTGCACCTTGTGGTGGCAAAATTTCTGGGAGTTATATTATTGTCGAAATTTATCTTATGCCCCATGCACTATAAAAGTACGCCGACAGCAAAACATTTGTCAATTTTAGGCTGTTGTTCAATCACTGCTACCGACGTGAAAGACGTATGCAAATCATTATATCGAGAGTTCCTGTAGTCCGTATTTATAAAAAGGCAGTCATGATATGTAAATGAGAATATTCCAAACACTAGCTAGAGAGATCGAGACTTATTTATGAAAATATCAAAATTCTTATTTGGGATTTTGTACATTTTATGGTGTAACTTTTTCAAACTATTATGCAACACTTCATTGGTACTTCTCTGTGACTCGTGAATGATACGTCTTTACATCTACTTCATAACATAGAATATAGGCATGTGCGTATGTGAACTCAAAAGAGTAATTAAACTTATTTTTATACCCGATATTTGCTTAATGTTACTTAGAATACAACCAACTGTAAGTAGTATTTATTTGCAGCATATATCGGCTACATCACAGGTGTCGATGGTCCAATGGCTCGATCAGAGTAGATGGTTTCGACGAAGGCAGGGAGCTCGGCGTGGGAATAAACCAGAAATATAAAATCTAAAAAATTTTTTAAAAAGCGTATTAAAGTTTGTATAAATTGTCAACAGCAAAAGTCCCCACTTTGTAACGTGCCGCTTATGTAACACGTTGTATTAGTTTTACGAAACGAAAGAACCTTAGAAGAATAAAATCTTCATATGTTGCGAAACAATCCAATCTAGATTCTGCCATCTCTACGGTATTTCGTTGTTTATCAGTTATTCAGGTTGCGAAAGACGCGCGCTATATATATTACAATCCAAGACTCCACGAGGCCGTCGGTTCTGACGTAAGGCACAATATATATCAAAATCAATGATCGTGGACCATCGTTCCTGTCGCACTTTTTTCACTTTTATTTCGACAAATCCATTTTGACTAAAACAAGCATAGTTGATCGGTATTCTACCAGTAACGTGAGAAATTTGCGCTACAGCATTGCTTATAATACAAACATATTACTTCAGGTTAATGAAGCGGAAACGCTACTAAGAAACATTATCGATGCAAGAGGAATAGTACATTCCGAAGAGGTGAATATCTTTGGTTTTTGACTTATACAATAACTGATATAACTTCATAAGCCAAATATTGTTGTAAATGCGGTGTTCGCTAAATTTTTTGATGACGTGGATATCTCCGATCGGTGCATATTTGGATTTAGAGGAGTAAGTAATGATCATGGGCGTTCAAAGCGGAAAGAGCATAGCTCGGTTAAGTACAAACTCTTTAGTCCGGTTGAAACGAGAATGTGCAAAAACGCCGTGTAAGCCAATTCGCTATGAACCGTCTGCTGCTATAAATTTTTAAATACCAGCGGAAAAGGCTAAAATGGCGTCTTCGATGATGAGTTGAATAGTTTTAGTGAGAATGATTTTTGAGTTATTGTTGTACATATAATCTGGCTTGGCTATGGTATCTTCGAAAAAATATTGCGGAATAAGGCAACAAAGATTCAACCGCAATTTTTAATTGGTGAATATCGACAAAGCTGCTACATATTTAAAGCCAGGCGGTACCACATAGTAATTATTAAGTTAAAACCGGGATATATTGTTTGGATAGTCGGTGTTGCACCTTTGGATTACACATAGGCAAAAGTGGTAGGGAGCACATCTCTGGTACCACATATTTCCTACGGAGTACTGTGATTATTATCCTTAAATTGCCGTTTATTTAACACAGACACGGAGTATTTTCGCGAATTTAGTGCACTAATTGACAAACTGCAGTTAAGAATTGTATCATTTTGAAAAAGTGCTCATCTGAAGCTCAGTTTAAAATACCCCAATCAAATTACTGCTTTTATGTGATTTATTATCAAATTATTATCAAATTACTTTCATTAGGGTAAAATTGATTGAAACAACACTGTCCTGTATAGTCTGGTTTGATGTACTAACCACCTCGGTCGGCGAGTTACACACTATTGCGAAAATCAAACTTTAATTAATGGCATTCGAAAAAAGACAAATCTGCAAAACAAATGTTGAAATAGTTGAATCGGGAATTCTAACATCTAGAGCTATGTTATAAAAATATAGCAAGCACTTTAAGATATAATTCAAAAACGAATAGAACACTTTGGTTTGGAATGTAGACGTGTCCTCCTCAGCTTCAATGCAGCCAAATGTAGCAACAGCACAGCGCAGTAAAAGGTACTTTATGTGTGCAAAAACATACTATTATGGATTATACGCTCTATAGGGCTTTTGATGTAATATAAAACGACGTATTCTAGCAACTTTATTGCACTAAAAGCTTAACGGTAGCTTGGAATCAACAATTTATTTCAGAACACCGTTGTAGAAGACACCGGTTGGTCGGATCCGGCAGCAACGACAGAAGTATTGCGCCAACAGCTTGGAAATATTAGGAATTATGCCTTAGGAAAACAGAATGAAAGCCAAGTATCCGATTGGGGATATACGTTTCCTGAAATTGTTGTGGCTTGCATTTATCGAAGCAAAATCAATTGCTATAATCCTTGGTTAGATAGTTTTCACTAAACTATTTAGGTTTATGCTTTGCAAACAGCACACTTTATCTAGCTTAAGTTCGTTAGAATACTGCGAAAATACTGATGTTAATTGCACATTATTTTGTGCTGTAGTTAAGTTAAGCTGTTCAAAGTTTAAATATACATGTATGTTTAATCAGTATTTCAAACATGCAACTCAGGCTTAATCCTTTTATGCCCACTTGGTGCAAATAGGCTGAACGCGCATCGTGAGTATTTGTGTTACTGAGTATGACGTATGCTGTACCTTTCGAACTAGCGTTGTTATTCGCTCGTGTTGTTAGATTCTTTAGTGACCCGAGCAACAACTCATTGATAGAATAGCGGCTAAAGTACGAGGCTCGGAACAAAACGATGCAAGTTCGATCCGCCGCTGCCGCAAAAGTTTGTTCAAGATTCCACGAAATATAGATTAATTCATGTGGTCTCAGCCAATAAAAATATAAAAAGAAGGTTCAAAACTGATATCCAACCATCCATATACTTCAGTAAGCTTATGAAGCTGGCTAAACCCCGCAGATAAAGATAATTAGCAAATTGGAAATGATTCCACTCAGGAGGAAAAAGACACAGACAATAGAGTAGAGCGGTTGTATGCACTGCAACACATTTGGGTTCTGCCGCAATTACCATTCAGGATAGATCTGCCAAACACTGAATGGCGTATGTGCTAATATATTAAAAGCACAGGTTATGGGAAAACGCGAATATAATATTAAACGTCACAAACATAACCAAGAATTCTTTCCCAACACTCGAATAACGTCCAGGACTGAGCCTTCCCTGGAAGATTAGGATTAGCAGGAACTTAGTTACTTACCTATATAGGCTTAAGTGTCACTCTCCATGTCGACCTAACATATACCAAATATACATGTGAGCAACCCAGCGGTTAACATAGAATCCGCCATAGCGTAATATGCAACGCTAATTGGGTCGTTGGGACTGACATTTGAACTCTTCTTTCATGGTCTTAGTCGCAGTTTCTATAGTGATTATTCGACGGAAGTTCACAACTTGTCAGCAACACTTTTTACCTCCATTACATGTGAGTAGTCAACAGTTTATTGCAGCAGTAACTTTAAAAAATAAGGAAATACATAGTATACAACTCGAAGATTTAATTTAAAGTAGTTAACATATTAATTAATCTGTTGATAGTATAATTTCAACAAATCTTTTTAAGGCCTCAGCTGTACCACTACCAGTACGGAAACTGCTACACATTCAATGGAAACAAGACAACGCGCAGAGTCTTAGATCGTGCCGGGATGAACGAAGGTATGCCCGATGTTTAGGTAGTTTCCCAGTATGATTCCAGAAAATCCCAAATTCGGATCTGTCTTTGACTGTAGGTATAGTTTCTAGTTTACAAGACTTTCAGAAATCAACATACGGCCACTATAAATATTCAAATACTTTTACGAACATGATTTTTAAAGTGGCTGTAAAACTCTTTAACTTAAGAAAAACATAGTGCTGTTTCGGCAGCATTTTGACTTTGTGTCAAAAAGGTGAATGCAATAGATTTTTAAATTGAAATCCTACAATTAAAATGCTACAGTTCAGTTTACAAAGGCTGAAGTTTTATGCGCCGTTCACTTTATAATGTCCACAATGTTTGGAACCTATGTACACCACATAATGTCAGGCACACTGTCGCCTTCAGAGTGTCTTAGACACCCTATGTTTTTTATAAATTTTTTTGAAGGTAGCTAGCTAGGAGTGTGGCCACTTCGCGACAGTGTCAAGCATATCGTTTCGCATAGCGCATTAAAACTACAGACGGCGTCCGTTGCAGTTAATTCTCGCCTAATTGGTAGCTAACGGTGTATACGATGCTGTAAAGGAAAAATATAGGAGCTAGGGGTCTGTCGTATACGCTCAGCAATTGATTTACAGTGTGGCTGTCACCCCGACTGTCTATACGGTAGGGTCGTGACTAAAGGGAAACGAAAGTTCCAAATAGCGGGGACATTATAACGTGAACTCCGAATTAAGCTTGGCAAGCCTTATTTTGGTTTTATTATTGCAAGTTTCTCAGACATTAGTAATGACCAGGATTTATTGCGACTAAAAAGGATTACCGTTGGTTTTTTTACTTAACTCAAAGTTAACTCAAAGGCAGTTATTGTAGTCAGACCGTTGACTAGTGATACTACCAATCAGTGTAAATATGTAACATTATGGATGCATAAAGGTATTGTGCATAATGCATGTATAAAGGTTTAATGGCTTGTTCGCGTGTACAACCAAAATTTAAGTTCAGGAATAGCACAGTGAAGCTCTTAAAATTAAGTGGTTCACTTTTCTCAATAACTAAAAACATATATCGTTTGTCACGACCAATGGTTCCGCGAAACTTTCGTTGTAACACATTGCCTCCAAAATCAAGTCATGCAAATTAATAAATTCTGTGTTGATATTGTGTTTTTCGGTAAACTTGATGTTGTCGATGTGTTTCAACTTGTAACATCTTAAAGACTAGATTCCCAACCAACAACTTAACCACGTGCTATTCTACCTTGACAGAAAAAGACGCGAGATTTTAGGCAATAGTCGGTGCAGCCATGCTGTCATCGTCTGGAACTTCGTTTTTGCCAGGTCAAAGACGCATAGCGCAGCTTACAAATTTCACCACAGCATTGGTATAATATTAGTTTTAATCATTTCAGAGCATTTTGGTTGTATCATGGCAATATTAATCTTATAATGCGGTGCAACTTGACATGAATATCGTATGACAGAACGTTGATGTTCAATTGTAAGCACAGGCTTAACCTAGGCTTAGTATTAGGCTGATGATTAGACTAAAGCTTAAGCTTAGGGATATTTTAGGCCTATAGAAATAAAGCTTTACACAATCTCCCTCATGAGAAACTTGACAGCGTACGCTAGGACGAAACTTGACACGATATTTTTGATAATGCTTTAAAGCATATAATGTCTTACGTCGATTATACAGTTTTGTTTAAGGTTTGGAGCTGCAGCTGCGAAGCGGCTTCGAGGAGTATTTGGACGGATCTGAAAGCGGTGGTCATCGTATGGTCATACACGAGCCAGGAGTGTTCCCGTTTCCAGATCACGATGGATTCAGCCTTGCACCGGGTTACGAAAACGACTACTCTCTAACCTTTGTACGAATTAATTTCCATGATTATAATAATTATGTTGGTGCTAAAGTTTTATGCAAACGCCATTACTGCAGTATACGGAATTTAGATTTATGCTAATAAATTAGTATTATATTTTATTCACCAGCAAGCAGTCCACGCTTCCGTAGGACTGCTGATTATTATTCTGTCAAATCTCCAAAAAACCTTAATTTTACAAATTTTTTATTTCCAAATTAACAGTTCACACATGAAATTGCAGATTTAACAAAACCTAATAAAAACTGAACGTGCATAAATAAATTTCACCAACGCTGTTAGGCAGACGGTTATTAACTATGCTCATATTATGAGGTTTTTATGTTAAATTGCATTCAAAATCACTCTCAGTTGTCCAGCAGTCTCTCGGTCCACGCTGTCTTCGCATATAGTCCTTCTGATCACTCCTGATAAGTAGATAAGTCTTGGACGACCGTGAATTTTTGCACGTCAGCTTTTGCACGTCATTATAAGTTTTGTCTGCTGAATTACAAAGAAACTACAGCCAAGACATCCTGCCAAAACTTTATTTGGTGCCTTAACGACTTCTATGGTTTGTACTTGCCCAAATTTTGAAATTTCCGGCTTTGGAGCGCTTTAACAATTTGCGTTTCTCACCTTGATCAGTGAAAAATTTGCATTTTCAAAGCTATATAATAAATGTACAAGCATTAATCTCACAAATCAATATGCCAGGACACTATTTTATGTCTTGTATAGTAAGTCGACACTAATCTGAGTGTCCGGAGACCTATGTATGTATACAAGGACGAAACGTATAGCTAGCTCAAGCTATAAAATTGCTCTAGAGTCTGGTTTGACAGTCGCACAATGCTCTGACAACCTGCAAATGACTTATCGTAAAGGAGCAGTTGCACCCTATGCTAATAAACACAACGCCGGCACATTCGGGTTTACAAATGCAGAACAACTTCAAATTTGACCGGTTAATAAAAATTATTAGGTTTCGTTAGCTACGTAATTAAATGATAAGTGAAACGCATTCTGAAAACTAAAATATTTGTCATGCAATGTGCATCATAAAGGTGCACTGGCAATATGATGAACCAATTAGGAAGTGATCGTCATGGCCTTCTAGCACGATGGTGCATCATTTACCTTAAGATGTGTGCACCTAATTCTGGCCGGATTCTGTTACATAGTTAAATCCGGCTCTTGAACATTTAGCACAGTCGATCCCGCTTCTTGCAAAGTTATGTGCACAGCCTTGCTAGACCAGGACTGTACTAGCCGGGCTAACCATATCTTATGTTCATAGATTGCCTTGGCCGTTGGAATGTATTTATTTAGTACTAATATTCATGATACTAAATAGTTCGTTTATTGGTTTACATGCTAACGGCAGGCTTCTATACTTGTGGAATTTACTAAATATCAAATGCCGATTCTCTAACAAATCTGTGAAGCGAATGTTTAATATATACTCATTTTGTGGATCATTAAAACTTTGAAGCCGTTTTAACCGTAAGGAAACATAAATCAAGCTTATCGTGATATTTATATATCTTCTAGTGGTAAGTCATATGATGCACATTTTCGTGTATGCTTTATACAGTAAACATTAAAAAAATGCTTTTATTGGTTTTGTTTTTGTATAATGTCTCTGCATCTACAACTTTAGGAATTCTCACTACTAGACACCCGCACAGCGCCACATCCCGCGCTCCGCAAGCGCCCAAAGTGATGCCCTCCGGCGTACAAGGTGCTGCACCCCCAACGCTGAAGCTACGGCACCCCCACCCCACGCCTGCCGGCTGACCCACCCTCTGAGACATCGGACATCGTGCACTTAGGATTATATATCTAATTGCTCTTTCGCTTGTTTTAATCATGCCTAAAAACTGATCCATTATTTTAGTAATATCTCTCCATCTTAACAAGGCTTCGTAATTTCTTAGCAAGGAGGGGAGGGGGTGTGGATTTCTTATAAGGGTAGATTTGGCTTGAGCGGTCGTCCTATCCTCAGTAGGTAACCACCATGAACACCTACGGGTCAAAGTAAATATTGCGCACGACAATAGCGTTGAAGCTTGCGGAGATTTTACTTATCGAGGCAAAGCTAGCTACTATATTTGACGCAGGAAACCAAACAGGTAGCTATGAGTGAACGTAACTTATATGCTGCATATTGTAACTTGTGACAATTTTAGAGCTCAGCTCGGTTAATAACTTTTAAATTAACAGGGCCGGGTGCGTCTCGTATAATGTCACAACAGCTGGGCCAGGGTCACCAAGCAGAACGTTATGGCCGAGGCACGCTGTGACAAAATCCGGGCCTAGTGCATACATCTTAAGGTAAATGACGCATTATTGAACTCGGAGATGACATTTAGCTGACAAATGCCGTAACAACCCTCAACCTTGACAGATTACTACTTCGTTACAACGCTAAAATGTGTCAAAACTGTTAATTCGCATGGTAAAGCATAGCTAGCTAAAGGTCTGTGCCAATGTAAACATTCAAAGAAAAGTCGATACACTTACATTAGATGCATTTTAGACAAATTGTAATAAAATTTTAGCTGTTCCCTAGGCAATGCCTAACATCAGTTCGCCAAAAGCAGCTTTGAACCCTGTATGTTGTCTGCAAACTTCAGGAAGGACATGTCTGCATGGTCTTTTATGTTCCGCACAACTACACGATTCACCTTGGAATGATGTACAGATTATAAAGCTATACTACATTAAATTAGATACATCGTGAAATGTACAAAATAATAAGTCAAAATTTTGAGGTTTCCATAAAAATTTATAAAATTTATCTCCTACTCAGTATTCGAAAGCTTTACATTTTGTAAGTTCATGCATTAAAATGCAAATTTGTGAAATTTTGGTTTGAAAATCCTATGATACAGAATGTAGGTATCCTATTCCTAAAGCATCATTCACCTTAAGATGTGTGCCGGAATTTGTCACTGTCTGCCGCGACTCTAAAGCCAAGATTGGGTAGCCGCGATTAGTCAGTGTGACATTTTTGGACCACGCCAGACCCTACAAATATATAAGCTAATAGTAAAGCAATTCAGATAAATTGTCACAAAGGCCAAAATCGGCTCTGAAAGCCAGAAACATATGACGATAATGGAAAATTGCGAAAAGCATGGAAATTAGTGATACATATGGCCATATATTCGTAAAACATCCTTCCAGTTACAATAGCATAACTTTTATGTATGAAAAATGCGTGTTTTACATACCTGCTAGGTTGGCTTGCAAAAGGCGCTTAAACGAAAAAATTTGAAAATAGTGATATTTATGTATCTGTTTCACCTGCATTTATGCGTCTTACTTTAATTACTACTAATCTTGCCTTTTTTGGGCATAGAGCTAAATATTTTGCCTGTAACACATTTCGCTAAACTGAATGTAATAAATGTTTTTAGTAGTCCGCCCAGACTATCAAACCATAAGATATAGCCACTCTACGAGCCGGAATTGGCTCTGTGACAGAACTGGGCCCCAGGTCCACACATTTTAAGGTAAATGTTGGATGGTGAATTTTAAAACATATCCAGCTAAAATAAGCACTAATTTTGATGTTATCGCGTGTAACCGAGTTGCTAGTGGACAGATTATGCTCCAGTTTTAGAACAGCATGTTATATTAGGCGAATTTCCTAAATAGCGATATTGCTCCAGCACCAAAGCAGCGCAACATTAAAGTTTATGGTCAAGTATAGCTAAATTCTGCAATTTATAAATTTGTAGTTTGCTACTGATATTTCCGATATCGCGGAGTGCTTCACAATGTATGAGTCAAAACGCAACGTCACGTAATTTCACATCGAATCTCTCATTTTATAAATAAAATCTCTTTCCGGACCAAACGCATCTATGGTTTTACTGTTAACAACCTTATTACGGCAACGTGGACTCATTTGGCCAGATTGTCAGGTTGACAAATTATGACATGTACTGTATATTAAAAATTCATACTAATCTTAGACCGAACACCTGCAATCTTAATACTATGTCAGAATTCCTAGGCTAACCAGCAGAGGGCGCGACTGGGTAGGCAGCCTCTCTAATCCTTTGAAGGCCAAAAAAGAGAGGTAAGTAGTGTCCATTTTATGATTTAGGAATATGTGTACAGCTTAGACCAATGGTGGTTGCGCCGCCTGATTAGAAAATGACAGACGATAAAGAATTTTCGAAGCTTGCACTTCCCGATTTGTTGCACTCTTTCCGAATAATTAAACCCTCACTCAAGCTTAAAAAATTTAAGAATCAATATATCCTATTTAAATTCATAACCATCGAAATTTGTGAGAGTCAGGTACGATGTTATTGAAGGATATATCAAGCATTTTTGCGTGCTTCTGAAAAATATTAAGGTCTCATTCCAAAATAATTTAAGTCAGATGACGGCGATATTAAAAGTGTTACTTGGAAAGGATTTTTGTGCATTCTGTAGTAGTGCACTCTTACATGTCGCAATTTTCGCTGGTCCGTCACCTCCAGCATTTATTATTGCATTGTTAACCGATAGCCTATATTTTCTGTCTCCTGCATGACATTGTTTTAGAACATTTACACAAAATATGGAAAAAAAACATTAAAAAGTCGATAATATGTTACTCGAAATATTAACTTCATTACGATTTTGCTATTTACTGAACACCATTGTCATATCCGCAATTAATCAATGTAATATTGCTAATCCAACGATCTGAGCGCAGCGTCTTGTAAGAACCACACGATTAAACACCAAATACTAAAAAATGTAACAGTAGAACCTTTTAAACGCGGCTTCGTTGCGATTGCCAAAATTGGTTGACCAATTTTGGAATTATTGTCTAGAACGATAGCTCAATTCATGTTCCTCAACCACGGACATATACACATTATGCGGCGTTAACGACTTAAAGGACGCAGTATTTGAAATTCTGTCAATAGTCCACATCATACCACAAAGTGGTGCATAGTACATATTTACACTATAAAACAGATGCTGTATGATACACTATTCACGTGGTTCTGATGGTTAGTCTACCCAGTTTATTTTATTAGCGTTGTAAGACTATTTTCCACAAACGCAATTTCACGGATAGTCCAATTGACACTATGAAGAAATCCTCACATTAGTCATAACACTATCTAAATTGTTAGAGTAGATTAGCCATTTAAGGAACACCTTTGAAGCAAGATACCACAATTAAGGAACACGACGCTGTTTCAAAACTTTACTCTGAAACTATGATAGCTATAAAAATAAAAAAGAGCACATATTTAAAACTGGCATGGTCTATGCGGTACAAAATTTTGGCCCTTTTCGGTTAATATTTGCATTAGATATCGTAGAATCAGTAATTTGTTCCTTAAATGCTTGCACTTCGTCATTTTAGGAACAGCTTGGTGGCATATAAGAAACAAGGCCGCTTTTAAGGAACAGTGTCATTAATAAGGAACAATGAACTACAACGGGGCAACTTTTACAAATTTTGGAACTATCTGCGATAAAAATATGACGCACTCCTTTATTCTGGTGTATTAAAATCATGTATCGAGTGTTTTTGTTTGATACCGAACACACTTTTCCCGAAACTGGGAGGATTTTACGCGAACTTTGTCGATATTGGTGTGGCCCGCCGTAAAAAACGTGGCTCTGAAATTTTAGTGTGTTTCTTCCATACAGAAAGAGTTTATTACTACTTTTGGCATCATGCATAATCAAAATCACGCATTACGAAATTTTTTTGCGAAATTTGGGCTAAATCATAGTGCATTCGATTTTTTCTGGTTCAGACATCTGTCGTTTCGTTACCGTATATCCATCCACCATAAGCAAATTTTGCACAAATATTGCAGATAAGCGCCTCAATACGGATTCTCAACTACCGCAATGATAACTAAAATACGAGTTAAAACAAGTAATAGAAAAAAGTTAGTAATAAGTAAAAAATCTTAGATAAGATGTTAAGTGTATTTATAGAGCCAAAAAGGTAGAACAACTTCAACTTAAGAACTAAGTCGCGTGCTCGAAGTTTTCATGGTTACTCAATTGCAGTTTATGGCACACATTTGGAGCAGAAAAGAAACTTTTTAGTTGTATTTGCCGCGCAGCTGCTATGAAGCCATGTTGAACATTCACTATAATCTTGCCAAATCGCCCCGTTCTTTCGAGCAACATCCTGCGACCAGAAAACCTTCTATTCACGACACTGCCAGTTTTGTTTTCCTGGGTGTTTAAATTTGGACGGCTTCTTAAGGTTTGTTTCCTGCTTGTCGTGGCTGATTCGCTGCTCAATGCGGTTTATCTTGCTCAGACTTGTTAAATAGCCTGAAAACGGAGTTTTGAACTTCTGCAAAACTTCAGTGCGGGACGCGTTGAATTGGGATATTCCTTGTTGAACAACTGCAAAGCGGTCGGAGACAGGAGAGAATTATACTGACTTACGGTTCTGTCGGGCTGCTGTTCAACTGTAAACTCTGCAGGCTGATGCACTATAAAACCACTGTCTGTATTGTTGTGTAGGTCGATGCTGCCTGAAGCTTCACAAGTGAGCTCGGGACTAGAACCATCAGGCTGGTATTGCATTGCCGAAACCGGTGTGTCGTCAACACAAATCGAAGCGGCATCGTCTGGAGCTATAGCAGAGCTATGCGAATGATACACAGAAAAAAGTAGCATATAAAACATGAAGGAAATATATCTGGCCATATATAATTTACCATTTTTACTGACACGTTTTCCAGTTGTGATAATGTGGCCATATTAATATTTAAATAATGAATTTATCTGTACTTGTTCCAAGCTGACTTGCAATAATCGTTATACATATCACACATGTATTCAGAACATACATGCAGGCAGGAAAGGTCCCGTCACAGGGACCGAAAATCTACGGACGGAGAAACCACATGCCGGCGGGCGTTGTTACACCCGTGGACAATAACAACGTTGTTACGACCCTTAGGCGAAAATATGACGCGGGGACCAAAAATATATGGTCCTCACCACCGATCCCTCTTGAAAAATTTTGCCGGCTAGTGTAATCCCACCACCCCCCTCCCCGCGGGGAGGTACCCCTTGATGTGACGGACCACCGGCAGGTCTGTATTTCATTTAAGATACCATTTGATACCTTTTAAGGAACAGGATTTGCGAACAAAAATCACTGTTCCTTAAATGACGATCTTGTACCTTAAATGGCACCCTTGTTCCTTAATACCTTAAAAAACGCTATTTTCTGACAATGCTACCAATTTTTTAAATAAATTTTGAAGCACTTAAAATTAAAAAAAAGAAGCACGATACAGTGTAGAGAAACCTCAACACTACATATTCATATAAAAATTTACCCTCTAACCTGTATATTTTTGAAGGTACGAAGCAGCAAAGTTTTCCAAAAAAATCTAGCACAAATTGTAAACTTTAATAAAAGCCGGCGTCGCTAGAGTTTTAGCGCATACAAAGCCAAGGAAAAACTTTATTTAAATTCTGAAAACGAACAAATGTAATAAGTTAAGATAAGTATGTTGTCACCAAACTAGACGCCTGTCGATTTATCTGATATAGTGTTACGGCGCTTCGAAATTATTTTGTTCCTTATATGACTCTGTTCCTTAAATGGCGAATCTACTCTATAATGCAAAATTGCTTTGTGTCCACAACAATAATTGTAAAAAGTAGCATCAGGATTAAAGATCACAAACATCATTATGGCGTAACAGACACTATTAAGGCAGCACTATAAATAATGTTGTAGAGAATGCTATGATGCCATTACAGACTTTACAATAATTACATAACGTCTTAAATTAACATCGGAAAAATCAGTTCTGATGTTTGAAGTATTTATATCATATTTAAAAGATATATAAAACGTTTGTATAATAGTGAGCTGGCGTAATAAATTTTGCAGACTCAAATTAACGCGCTAGGTCATCCGTACGGATCGTGCGTTGAGGGTGTTGAAAGCATTGGATCGGGTAACTATTACTACCCTGGTCAGTATTCCGAAACGGTATGTTGGCTACTGTATTCATAACTTACATGCTTATATAACTTTTAGAGATTCAAGTGACGTACATGATATGCAGCTCTCGATATGCTAAACTTAAGTCTTGATCTTACCTTGCTTCACATCACATTTCATATACGACTAAGCCTAAGAATAAGCAAAAGGGCCTTCGAACCCTCTCACTGAGCTGTTTTTGCTAACATGTGACACACGACCCCTAAAGGTGGCATTAGCAACTACCTGAAATGGGGCTATCACTTCACCATGTTAAAACAAGATGTAAGCCCAACCCAACAGCTACCTTAATGAACCCTACGTAGTCATCCAGATTAAGACAGATTTGAGTTCGCCATCTATATTCCTAAATATTCTCTTCCTGCTATATATTGTCAGATTCGCTTATAGCTTATACTGTTATGAGATCAATGTTTTAATGTTAGAGAGTTACTTGGATTGATACAAAGTGTTTTGCTATGCTTCTACGCAAATCTACCATTTAATATTAATTGTATAAATTTAAAATGTATGCTCTTTGCAGTGGACGTTGTAGCATTGGCAATGCTTATTAAGTTCTTTGCCATATTAATTTGTTTTCTGCAGTGGCTTCAAAATTTTTAAACTATGCAGGCAGGTTCCTTGCTATATTTCGCTCAGCTTCATGGATATGTTTATTCTCGTCAGTAGGCTATAAGCTATGACAAAACGTACAAAATAAAGCCAAGACAGTTGTTACACCTCACTGCAGATCACTTATAATGCAGATCGCTTACCAGCGAAAAGGAACCGTGTCCAACTCATAACTCATTTGTATTTGGTATTTCTGTGAAGTTAGTTAACACTTCATTATACAGATGTATGTATCGCTGCATTTTGTTTTGGAAATTTTCAATTAAATTTCCCAAACAGCGCGGCTGATTCAGAAAAGCAGGTCATTGCTGATTCACAGAATAATGCGCCCATCTATTCGAAAATTTTTGTTACATACTACATGTCGTACGTAGCTGTGTTACATACGACATGTTGTATGTAACCCGTGTTACACACAACATGTCGTATGTAACCAGTGTTACATACAACATGTCGTATGTAACCAGTGTTGCATACGACATGCCGTATGTAACCGGTGATGCATATGACATGTCGTATATAACACTGGTATGTAGAACTCTACGAAATGAACCTAATGATGCCCGAATATTTTGAGCGGTTTATAGAGATATGCACGATCATTTCGACGTACTTTCAGTCCAATGGGTCTTTTTAAAAACTCGTTTTATAGTGGTGCCCCCTCCAGTTTGATATTGGTGTCCTTCTCCAGTTTTTATTGGTGCCCTTTCCAGTTTGATATTGGTCCACACTCCAGTTTGATAGTGACTGTTCCCACCAGTTTGTTATTGGCGCCCCCTCAAGGTTAATAGTGGTGTCGCCTTCCAGTTTGATATTGGTGCCCCCTCCAATTTGATATTGGTGCCCCCTCCATTATGATACAGATGTTCCCGTCCAGTTTGATATTGGTGGTCCCCTCCAATGTGATAGTGGTGTCGCCCTCCAGTTTCTAAGTGGTGTCCCCTCCAGTTTGATATTGATGGCACACTCTAGTTTGGTACTGATGCCCTCCTCGAGTTTGATATTGGCGTTTCCTTCATGTTTGATAATGGTGTCCTCCTCCAGTTTGATAGTGGAGGGGACACCAACATCTAACTGGAGGGAACACCTCCTACCACTATCAAACGAGTTTTAAAAAAGACCCATTTTGGACGGGAAGTACGCCAAAACGATCGTACATATCGCTATAACCGATCAAAATATACTAGCAGTATTAGGTTCGTTTCGTATGGTTCTATGTACAGGTGTTACATGCGACATGTCGTATGTAACATTGGTTACATACGACATGTCGTGTGTAACACGGGTTACATACAACATGTCGTATGTAACACAGCTACGTACGACATGTCGTATGTAACAAAAATTTTCGAGTGGATGGGCGCATTATCTATGAATCAGCAATCACTAAGAATAGGTTTAGTCCACCAAATGTCTGAATTTATGGAGCTCTTGAACTTTTAACTCTATTATTTGGCATTTCAATGCAGCATTAATCCTGCTTGTTGCACAGATTTTGAGAAAACTAAATATGACCTGCGTGATCGATCTATTTTATCTAAATTAGACTACAATAAGAGTAGCTTTTAAACCTTGCGGTTATTTTTATTCGCTGTGTAACCCTAATTAATGCGCCTGCACAGAAAAATTGCTCCAAATGCAGTTGCGGACCTATCATCTCAAGTATACTTTTGTTTCCCGCTATCTTCATGACAATTACAAAGATTTTGATTGACACCAAGTTAAAGGAAAAGAAGTCCAAGTATATACAGGGCCCCTTGTATTTATCTCATAGCCAACGAGCAGGTAGAACACTGTATAGTATGCAATTCCACCGATCATGTAATTTTTCCAGTTAATACGGCCAGCTTTACAGCAACATGGATCACTTGTTGTTCCAGGCCGACCAGATGACTCTACGTTGTGGTACCTGAAGTATTTTAACTGCCGCAACATTACGTGGTGCTACGTGGTACTACGCAGCACTAAGTACTTCAAAAAAGTAGGTGTCTACGGAATCACTAGGTCCGGTATTTTTCTCTTGTTCGCGAAATAAGTCATAATATTTAAAACAGTCTAACGTAAAGCTGTTATTTCTTTTCTAGCACGTCGCTGCAATATACGACCAACGCTGTTTGTTTCAAGATGAAATATGCACAAGTTGTAATTCATGCAATATTGCAATGCATTTGAAAACCTAGTACTTTCTGTTATTGATAGAAAAAATTGATATAACCTTCGGGTACGTAACGTTCTCACTTTTGAGTTATGATACCATCGACCCGCGCATACAATACAAGTAATGTAGCAATTTCACAGGGATGCCAACTCAGTTACCGCCAGAACATGACTCGCAAACTATGCAACTGTTGCGACCCACAATTACCTACGCCGAACCAGTGGAGCAATGATCGGTGCGAGATTGACAAGCGTTAGTGAACAACTGTCAAAGCATTATTTGGACAATTATTTATTTTTTGTCTGATATGACTTGGCTGTTTACGTATTTCGTGATGCAAACAATTGACTTCGAATAAGATATCACGGAGTTCATTAGGCACGTAATGCCTCAAGTTTACATATTACATCAAGCAAACAGCACGATTTCGAGTGATATATTTCATAGATCATCACCTACGTCAAAGTGCAAGTTTAAATATTACAATAAGAAAATTATTCACTTCAACTGCAACATTTTGTAGTTCATAAGCCACATTAAGTCAGTGTAATATTTTGCCAAAAGCATTACTTTAAGTAAGATAACTAGTATTAGGCACATACGTCGAGCAGCATTGCTTTTAATCAAAAATTGCGGTGTGCAGTCAGTAGTCGTATTTGTTATTTGCTACTTTGTTAGGTAATGGCATAATTTTAGCTGCTTATTAAAACGCATTTGTAATCATTTTATATAGCAAAATAAAATAAAAGCCGCAGCCATGTTTCATACCAACAACTTTAAAAAAATTCTGCTTCTAAATCATCATTGTCAAAAATGACGCAGTCCATTGTCATCGCAGGTCCCTCGCCACATTTACACCGCCAATTGAACACAGCAACCGTGACTAAAAGTTTGCTAATTATTGCAGCGAGTAACAGCCAGTAGGTTGCTCAGAGGGACATGATTTTTATTTTGATTGTGAAAAATCCTAAAACGTCGAATCTTATTCTGCATTCCTGCTCAGTATATCGAAATTATAAGTTAATACGTTCCACACTACTTATTGCCACATTGTAGACTGATTAGTTGATATATATGCTGATGCCATGACGTGCTACATTGTTCGTTTAATATTACTTTGATTAGTGTATCGACGACCACATAGCCTTCAAACAGCTAATGCCACTCAGCTTGACTTTGGCCGTATTCTTGTTCTACGCGCGAAACACTATGCTGTATGAGCAAACAAAGTAATTAAAAATATACGCTGAATTATTCAAATTCCGTTGCGCGGGTAACTTTAGCACGATTTTGCAAGTTCTGCAGATGTAACCACTATATTAGTGAAAAAATTTGTTTTCCACAATTATTTTACCAGAGAGGTAATTACACCCATTAACTATTTGACTTTTTTCAAAAATTGCCGGCTACATATAAGAAACAGCTTCTAGAACCTAATATTTAGTAGATACTAGGTGTACACACTGAATGAGGTTTATCTTCACAAGGACTTGTTATTTTCGGGAAAATTGATCAGAAACTTATTCTAATTGGTAGCAGGAGGTCGGTAATTCCACAATTCTGTGCATTCCGCATTTTGCTCATGCATAAGATTACCCTGAGTGGATGCTGTGGTTGGCTTGGATATTAAAAAACCAATTTTATTAAAAAATCTACATCTCCATAATAGATAGGTGAAAATGTCTATATCATTTCCTTGTGAAGTAAGCAATTATCTGTGTATAGAAGAATAGATATTTGCACAGATCAACCCCAGCTAATATATAAACAGAGGTTGAACAACCAACCGCTTTTTAAACTTAAACTCAAATTTGGTTGTTTTTATTTCAAACTTTCTAAAGGCTGTTTCTTCACATTTTCTCACATACAAACATGTATCATACCAGTACATTCATCTCTTACTGTAATCGTTTGCTTACACTAAAGCAACTGTGTATATCGATATATGCTATTTCATGGTTACATCTATCACTTTCTGTCAGCAGTAAATGTAGTTTCAATTAGTATAAATCTCCGCTAAATAGTTATTTATCGCTAAATGTTAACATATGACATGCTGGACTGACTTATATAGCATCGTATACCTACTGCTTTAGACGATGTTGTATGAGAAGATCTTTCGGAGCTTACAGGCCATTCAAAAAAATTGAAAATTCATCCGTTCTAGCGAAAAAATCAGTGTCTATTCCTTAAAAGGGTTTCATGATTTCTGTAATCAACTAAATTTAAACTACATTTAATCCGCGTGAGACACCTAATTACATGATATGGCGCGTCTATACTGTTGAAATCTAGTAATATCTGTGGCTAAAATACTATCATATCTTTGACAAAAATTCTTTACATCTTATTTGATTTTATCGGTAAATAGAATGATAACGTACAGGTGGTTGAAAAACCTGCAAAAATGTTCCTCTGAGTTCACTCACAGTTTTTGCCTTATCTACAAATAACACATTTTTTTAATATATATTCAGGAGATTGTGTCAATCAAGTTCGCGAAAACATATCAATTAACGCCGATCACTGTAAACAGCCATGCAAGTAAAAATAAATCTTGTTTTAACAAATAATTGTATTAGAATTTTGAATGTGAAACTGTTTGTTGCTAACAGGTACAGATTCTCTAAGAAAAAATATATACCTACTGGAATCTATACCCTCTAGATTTCAGTCCTTAACAGCCAGCGCAAAGGCACAAACCACCGAAATTGTATATGTAGCAAGGCAAATGTATGACAACTGTTAAATTTTCAGACTAAGTTACGGTAAAAAAAATCTGGTGCTACACGTTCTCAGCGCCTATATTTTTAAAACTCCAATGAACAATTTTCGGATCTTTCTCGAAAAATCCTACTGTACGAAGCTCTAGCAAATTTTAATTGAAAACTTTGTAAAGTCAGCATTTTCTGCAGATAATAATTATGTTATTTCACTACTTCTGGCATATTTCAAGACCCTTATGCATCAGATTTTTGGTTTTTATTATTATTGTGTGGAATAATGCACAGACGTGTTATAGTTTTTATTTCTATCGTACCCCTTTGATACGTTTTAATCGGTTGTATGAACATTTATTTGAGTTAATCCAAACTTTACGAAACGTATAAAGTAAGCAAAACAAGAAAATAGATATAGGGTCGCTGTAACATTTTGCGATAGCATCTATTAATATTTCATTGTAATTATCTTATATTCAAATGTTTGCAAAATTCAAACAAATTGTAGGGAAACTTGAAAATAGATTAAAGTTTATATGTATTTTACGTTGTATAAATTTGCTTTTACAGCTGTACCTGGAGTCATTATTGGTTTATATTTTCGGATAGCAGCTGCAACTGTTGTTGCAACTCGCAGTATAGCGTTGCAAAACTAATAAAACACCAACGCTTGTCTTTGTCATCTATCAGTTAAAGTAAGGTAACAACAGTATGTTTTTTCTAACGAACTGATTTCGATTATAAATGTTTGCATGCATAATTCACAATGAAGTTTTTATTGTTATTGCAGTAAAAAAATTGCCGAAATTATGTGCCATTTGCGAATAGCAGAGTAAATTTTTCTAAGTAATATTGGATAGCATTAATTATAAACAAGTTTGTAGCTCACATTATTAAACATTCTATGATCTACACATGAGACTTATGGAGTCGAAGCTTATCATTATTAGATTTGTGAAACCTGCATTGTAAGCCTGTGACATTTTCATAAAACGAACTTAATACCTACTATGTAAATTGACGGTTAGGTTTGACTAAAATGTTTGTAAACTCAATGTTCTGCGTAGAAGAAGCTTCTTATTAACTTATTATTATTAATTTTATACAATATGAAATAATTCTTGCCAGTCTGTCAAAAAGTATCATCTAAACTAAGAATTTAGACAAACAATACAAACATGATTGATTTTTGTTATTGGTATACCTGTGTGAAATTTCCGTGTTATTCATTGATCTAAATAAGCTATTTCAGTGGAGTGGAGTAGAGTTGCGGTTTAATGTGCAACGCATTTAGAACTTAAGCGTTATTATAAATATTATTAAGCACAACGTTTGCTTCGTAGAAAACTATAATATTAATCAAGGCCCCAAAATTTTTACCTGGAGGGCCTACTTCTGGGTCGTATCTATAAGAATCTCAAAAATTATAGTGATTGGCCTTCAAGCATATTCGGCTTTATACGTTTTTCGGATTAGGCCATAATTCGGAAAATTTATAAATGAGACTACGCTTAATTTTAGCTTAGAACAATACAGTGTTGTGTCTACCAAATCGAAATTGCTACTCGCAAAGGTAGGTGATCTATTGCTTTATATCTCCTTCTTATAAGTTTTATGTATGTTGAACTAATAGCCGATAAATGTAAGTGCCGCAACAGTTCGCGATTTTAGACATTTAGTTTTTAAATACTACTGTGCCTTAATTTGTTAACCGGACAACCATTTCAGATCAGATCAAAACAAGGTAGATATGAGACAGGTTATATAAAATGTGCTACAATCTTCAAAGGTTACAGTCAGCAAAATATTGTACTATCGTAATTGAATCGCTAAGCTCAATAGTGAAACGGTCACACAACAATTGGGGTACTACTACAAGTTTTTCTTATTAAGATGGCTGAAATTAAAAGTCAATTTGACTTGGTGTGTCAAATCCGAGCTGCCTTTAAATTTTCCCAATTTGAGCGAGACGATTTAAATCGGCAATAACAGGGACAGTTCTTTTTAAATCAGCCATTCTCGAACGAGTTTGGTCTGAATTAATTTGATGCCAAGCATTTCTTTTCAAGTCGGATATTTATGGTTTATTGTAGAATATGATTAGTAATTACCATTTAACTCGCAAAATAGGATAAGATCATATACTACGACTCGTACTGCAAGTTTCATGTATTTTGCGAGTAAAATGTTCAACAGTAACTTTATTCTGTAACTCACCATAAGTCCATTTTGATACCACATTTTTGACGACAAATTAATTCGGGAGAAACTAATTAAAGAACGGTTGATTTAAAACGACATCTTTCTAAGCATGCCGATTCAAACCGGCTCGTGTTAAATCCGGAAAATTCAAAAAGAAAACAACTTAACTTTATCGCTTTTAGTGGACCCAATAGTTCCCGCATAATTTTTGAGTGTTTGAGGGATCTGTACCGTTGCCTATTTCAGATACTAGATCCATTGTGTTCACTGATAGATCTTGTGGTCACTGTCCTCGGCTTATTATGCAATTTTTAGTAAAGCTTGCAACATCTCAAGCCTATTTCTATGCTTCTATGTTTGTGATGTTCACATAGCGTTCGATCTGACCCTACCTATTTCTTCCGATATGATACATTCAGATTGACTTGAACTCACATTGCGCTAGCTCCGATACGACCAAATTCTGCGGTTACCGTATACCCTGTAGATGTTTATGTACTTACTTGACAGCTTCTCTTCGGACTGGGATCCTATTAAATTTCCACTTGGTGTAGATTGGACGCGGTGTTTACCCGCCTTTCTCAACTGCCAAGAGATACAAGGCACAAACAAATCTTTCACGGCCGACAAATGTAAAACACAGCCAATTATTTGAACATTTCATATAAATACATTAAGCCAAGCTTAATTTGATGGAGTACTTAGATTGAATCTTCATAGAAAATATGACAATAAGATGTAATCCGTTGATGTCACTTTTTAATATATGTTATTTACTTCACAAATGCCGATAGTAGTATCACAGGCAACACTGTTACATAATATATAATTACATTAATCACAAAGTAAGAGGACTAATGTGAAAAAATTCTATGCAATAACATAACTTAAAACGGGAAGCGAAAACAAAAAGAAACTTGAAGCATGCAAAATAGATGCGTCAGATTCGACATAATCTATGGCATATTACTAATTTATCACTTTGGGTTCAAGTTTTATTCCTATATCTTAAATGTTAACTTAATCGATGCATCATGCATTAAATATAGCTTTCCTAATGAATATAAGACTATATAACTATATAAAGCATAAATTTCGGACAAAAAATAATATTAAAGACAAAAAGCTGTTAATCGACATCCAAAAGTCGAATTCTCTTGTTTGCTCCAGTCTGGAAAGTATCAAAACTTGCGAACGTATAATCTTGCAATGGTACTGTTTGGTAATTCAGCATTTTAGCTTGATATAAGTTTGAAGCAGAATCTACACAAAATAACCGGATATGGTTGACACGATTCTTATAATATAAAAAAATTTTTCATGCTATCAACAATAACGCTTTGTACAGTGAAATAACTAGATTAAAGCAGCAGTGTGTTTTTAGTAAAACAAAGGCTACTACAAAAATTTAATTATCCAAGAAAAAATCTCGTTTCGGTTTCCTGCGATTTTTGTAAGAATGAGTTTTTTATCGCTATAAATATTATACCAGCCGGAGCAGTAAAAGAATAGGTCGTCAAAAGTCTTTGAAATCACCGGCGTTATATCAAAAACAATATAAACAGTAAAACTGAACATCTGCGAATCTATTAACTGCTGAGTTAACAAAAAGATCGTCTTGAAATGCCAGAAATCGTAATTTCAAGTTTATCCTGACTTTATGCCGAGTATATAGCTATGCCGAGCTTCCTTTACAGTCTCATGAACAAAATTTTATCTACGACCCTGAAAAGATCTCAGTTCAGCGAATTTTAGATATGCTTTGTTTGTACTCTATATGATTTGATACTCTAAAGTTGGTCTCGACAGCCTTGTCATACAGTCTTCGGCTAGTTAAAATATTTAGGCCAAATATTTGTCTTAAAATTTTTGACCTATTTTTGCAGTCGAGCTGGGGTTGCCAAATTTTTTGAGATGTGTATAAAATATAGGAATCTTTGTCTGGTTTAAACCACCCATGTTAAATGAGCAAAGACTTTCATTGCATGTATCAAAGAAGGTAACTGGTATCCGGGATTTGCTTTATTTGTACACATAAGCAGCTTGATCAGCATGTGAAAAATCATAATTATATTTTAATATCAATAATGTAAACACAATCAAATGTTTGCAATATAGTATTTCGTCTGGCTGAAAGATTTTTCCAGATGGCATACAGATGGTATCGATTTGTGTTCATAAAAGTATAAAATAAAAAAATCGTCTATTACCTTATAAATAAGATACAAACCATATCATTTACAAGAATTACTTATTTAAACAATTTCATACTAAGAAATATTGACAGGCTTTAGATCTTTACAGAAGACTCTGTGATGTTTACTTTATAAAGATCCCAACATATCGAAACTTTATCTTCCAATAGTTCACACTGTGCCATCCAATGGTATTCAGAACATAGCCTACATTATAATAAGACAGATAGCAAATGATACACAATCTACCTTTTACTATGGCATCCCAATACAATACAATGTGAGAATTTAAATGCTATTCATACTGTGATCGCATCGAATACAATAAAATTTAGCACGCATTAGTATCTTACATTCATTCATAACAGTTTTCAAAATATAATTAGCAGTTTTTTTTCTGAAGTTTACACAATAAATGGACGGTGTACCGAAACAATTATAATAAAACTTGTGGCGCATAGGATACCATAAAAATACCTCGGACCCAAAAGATTTGGGGGGTTCGCCAGTCGGACCCCCTTCCCCAATTTCTGGGGGGGTTTCGGTTTATCAGCCTACCCTCCCCCAGAAACTGGGGGAGGATCAGGCCGAAAACGCCCGCGTCATCAAACACGGGTTTATATGTGTGAGTGCAGGGCAGTGTCATACTCTTCCCTAAAGCACTCTTGATACTATTAATTATATATATGTATATTACCAATTATATATTGCATTATAATTAATTATTATGCAATATTTAATAATTTATTTTGTAGACACGTGCTTCGAATGCATTACCCACGTACCATTGTTATAGCGAAGTGGATATGGATATCATATCGAAAGTGGTTCTTGTCGATTTTTTAGTTTCTTAACTGAAAATATGAATCGTGTCTTGATAGGCCTTGCTTAAGCTAGTTTAGCAAAAACCAAAAAGTTCGGTTTTTATTATTAACCCGATGATGTGTTTTGACACAACCGTTTAGCACGTTATAGAAACTAAGATCTTGGCAAAGTAGTGTTTAAGTGGGCTTTAAAAAACCATTCTGTTGTGAGTATCGTTAAATTACACAGTTAACGGGACCTACATCTCTAAGGCTTTAGGTCTGGCGATTCCTAAAATATACTGTTTTAAAAACCATTTAATATTCTCCCACTAAAATAGCATCACCGAGGAAACTAAAGATTCTAGTGCACAATGGGAATAGTCAAGGACTTGGTTAAAAATAGTGTAGTAAGCGTAACATAAGCATGACCCTGAACTACAATATAAATGTTAAGACTAACAACTTAGCGAGAATGATCCATAACATTTACAGAACTGTTTTCCAATCTTTCACATTATGATGTCGTTATGAGTGACATGAAACTGAAGTATAGTCTGGATTGACCAGTCCAGATTGACCGCTATGTATACTACAGAAAAATCTGTACTTATTGAGTCAGGATCACTGATCCGAAAAATATCATATACGTTCAAAAAAAGCAAAGTTCAGTAGAAATCTTCGACACTACATACAGTTTGTCTATTCTTGGTAAAAAAAATCAACATTTTGAAATGACCCAAAACTGTTCACTAATTATGATCATAAAACGTGGTACATGGAAGACTATCGTATAATTTTGATAAGTTAGTTCTACGATTTAAAGATGCATGTGCATAAATTAATGAACAATCCCGCAATTCAATGAACAAACATAAAGCACTGCCAGGCACAAGTACAGTCTTTTCCTTTATATGTCCAGAAGATTTCGGTTGACGGGTAAGATAACCTCGAAAACTTGTCTATTGTACATGCAAATGTATGTTTAATCGCGAAGAAGGAACCAAACATATTTTCAAAACCTATGAATTTAGGCAACCTTTTAAAATATATCTCTTGCAAGCAAACAAAATCTAGAGCATTAACCGTTTCAGTAAACAATATTAGGTTTGAAATCTCTTGTGTCGCATTTAAAGTAGCGCAAGCAATTATACGTATGGACATTGAAAATCTCTATCTTATTAGAGTATCGTTTTCCAATTTTCGTCGAAATTAGAGTTTAAGAAGTTTTTGTTTCACTGGTTTAACAGAACTCGAATAGCTAGATTTATCCAGTAGAGTACCATTTCGCCCATATTTGGATTTACAGCCCCCAGAAGTTAAGAACAGTTTTCTGCCAATAAACTGCAACAACTGTCAGCCAATCATATCACGTTTGCCTTTATAATACCAATTGGATCTTGTTCGATCATTGTCTCGTTGTATGCTTTTGGGTTTCTAACAATACAAGCGTTACTAATCATCAGAGCTGCTCAATGCAGTTGTAAGAAAGTTGTGCGACACTGATGGTTATGGAGTAAAAATTCCAAAAAACCTCATTAGAACCATGTATATTAATGAAAGGTAATTTTGACTAGATTTTGCTAGTCAGCTCCATACATATGACTTTGAAATTGCCAAATTCAATGCTATATACACAAGGTCAAACTTTCTGTCCACAAAAGTCTGAATTCACATTGACGTTAACAATGAAAAGTTTCGACGTCATAAACTTTGAAAAAGTACATATTCGTACAATGTTTACAATTCTTTGTTGTATGCCTTTTATTTCAAAACTCATATTGCATAAATACCCACATTCGGATACCATTTCGCAACTTTGAAGCTTCTAAGATCTTTAAAATTATATTGCTGCCGCCGACCTGTGAACATTATTCAACAGAAAATCTAACTTTTAATTGACGGAATCCACTCTGGGTCGAGAGTTCTTCTTGTTATGTGATCTATATTCTGAGCACCGATTTACATTTAATTTTACCGACTTTCGCGTATTTACAATATAACACGCTGGTATTTCGATAAGGACACTGTTATATTTAGAACTCTTATTCGATATCTTGAATCAGATAAATTTTTGCGTTGTATTTAGCATTTGCTTTAACTTTAGTTATTACTAATCAACGCTTGACTTTTTTGTTTTACAGCTTTCGCTTTCATAGGTGAAGTTTAAGTTGTTTCAAAATAATTCAGTGAACAATGCAATTCATTCTGGACAGTTATCATTTTATTTTTAATGGCTTATATAAAGGTTAAGCTTTAGATTGATAAGTTTTACCAAAAATATACTAATTATTTTCCAATTGTATTTTTAAGGAAAATATATGAAACATCGTGATACTTACATTTGTCAACGGTATTAAACGAAAAAGGATATCCAAAGTTTTATTAGATTAGATATTATCTGAAACAGAAAGAACTCAAACATATTGATTAAAACCACGTCCAACCCTACCTGGAAAAGTTTGAATGTAGATAGTTCTAGTCATTGCCCACCTTAGAAAACACTACAATATTTCATTTTTTTCAAGTCTTTTTTCAAATTGTATCAATCTAAGTTAGTTTTTTTGCTGAAGTAAAGAATTTTAGGACCCGAGACGCTTCTATGCATTATAAATTATGGAGGCTGGATATGCAACAAAACGTTTAACATGATGGCTTTATGGTTCTGTTGAAATTTTATTTCAAAGTGATAAATGTTTTGATTACTACAAACCGAACAAAATACACATGACATGCTTGTCATCACCGAACTCTGAGCTCACTGACCAAGCGGCATAAATATAATTGGCTAAGTTTCAAAAATCTTAGTCTGTTATCATACCACTCGAAATCTGACTTGAATTTTATCTTGTATTCTATTTTTAATTTAGCTAAATCTATTATAATATTTTCACAAATTTTTAGCATATGCAATGTGGAAAACAAGACATATCAAAGCGCTGTATAGCTGCAAGGTAAAATTTAAATCATATTTCAATATGTGCAAACTTTCCATTTGCATAAATAACATTAGCTTAATAGACCAGCTATCGCAACAGAAAATGCCCTTATAGTAGAGTCAGAAGTAAATGTGTTTAAAACTGCCGTTATTGAGCAGTTTTGTGCTGCCCTCATTTTAATACAGGCTTCGTAAAAGCTCGGGAATAGTCCTGCTTTGTAATAAAAGTTATGTTAAATTCTGCGGACTTTGCCAAAATATGTATATATCATATTTGAGCAACAACATAAATATTTTGTATATAAGGCAATATGTGGGAACGAATTTATTTTTGTAGTATAGACTGAAAAATTGGAAGAAATTTAAAATCATCACTTCCACGACAATAAATACCAAACATTTTCACACTTAGCGTACAACATTTATTCGGAAACGCGGTGTATGTACTGATGCATTACGGAACTGTAAAGAGCTATTCTTAAGCGATAAGGAAGCATTTATTTGTATGTAAACTGATAAAGTTTTCCATGTCGTTCACATGTCCGACCTCTTTTTAATATCTTACAAAATAATGACGATATTATCTCCATCAACTACCGCGCATTATTTATTAGTTTGCAACAACGGGGTGTGATAGTCCGCGTAAAGACGGTACCCCAGACAACTTCGTGACCGATGGAACACGTTTTAACTGTGTCTCAAAATATAAGCTCCATATTGAATAGTCTAATAGTTTCCTTATTCGTGTGCACCAAAACTATAAATTTATACAACGGTATCCCTTTGTCAGACTCGTAGAATCATACTGAAAGACAAAACGGTGTCCCAAAACCTTACTTTATTTCTTTATACGTCATACTTTTGAGATAACATTTAAATACTGTTATATGGTCAATACAAATGTATTTAATGTTGCTGAAAAAATGGTATAAATATATCGAACGTATTTGTGAACATTTTATTTGTTTTGGCATTGTCATTGAATCTCTCGGCGCTGCCTTGTTGAATAATGCAAGATTTAATGGCTGTCACATAATTCTACATGTTACATCCGCAATTATAAAGGTTAATTTTAAATGTTTCTGCGACCGGTTGCAATTGCTTAGAATGGTATTAGGACTGCTGTATCGCCTGGTAACATGCCGACATAATCACTGGATATAAGTCAGGCATGATTTAGTTGATCTAAGTCGAATGCTTTGCAATACTGGAAATGAGTTATTACAAAAGTTTTCGATGTCGCTGAAAATGATGGCTTTATTCATTGAAACATATCTATCCGCTTTATAGGGGTCACTGTGTCTATTATCAGCCTCAAATCATAAAAACTTATAAGATTTTGTGGTTCTTTTAACATCTTAAATTTTTTATTTGTAACTTTAATTGTTTTATTCTATTTTGCAGATAAAATTTAGGAGTACAAAGAACAGCCGATAATGCATCAAGTGTCCGAATTAAACCGAATTTTCGCTGCGAAACTAATTAAAGATCACAGGGAGTTGTCTGATTAAAAACGACCCCTTGCTGATCAAGGAAGTTTAAATCGATGGGTTTGATGCCGGACAAAATCAAAACTGTTTGTCTTGGGTCCTCGGACCGAGACATTTTTAATCGTCTTTGTGGACGCACCTTGAATTGCTCTCGGCATATGTGTATCCATAATTTATTCACTAACCAAAATATGGCCAGGTCATTTCTATTTTCTTATGACAGCGTAATGAAAGTTGGACTAGAGATTTTTCCCAGATAACGCACTTATTAAGGAATAATTAATCTCTAAACGACAAGTTTAAAATTCTCGCACATAAACACATTCACTTAAAAATTTTAGCGTACTGACTCAGAAAGTCAGCTGAACTCATGAATATGTGACGGTATTTATTTTAAACCAACGTTGCCGCAAACATGAAATTTATAGTCCAGTGTGATGTTAAACCAATATATTTTTCATTATTATCATAACCACAGTGTTTATATTTCTGTAGGTGATACATATTAAGAAATAAGAACGTTGCCATTCATCAACCCCAGCAATATTTTCTCGTGTGAAATAAGGGATGTAGCTCTTTTCAGCCAAAGTCTACGCAGCTTTACTGCCATCGTTTATGCTATAAATTCACCGTTTCGTCTAGCAAATACAAGGTTGGTACGACTTAAATGTCTCATATCGTGTATCATATACGTATTTCAGTAATAACATTAAATCAATGAGCACCTATACTCAATAATAGAATTCGAAGCCAGTCATTCCGCAGCACTACGCCACTGCATCTACCACACTTCCGCTAGAGCGTCTCTAGGCGTAGGGTTCGTTATTTTAGCGGTTGCATGCAGCGCTGCGTAAAATATGGATATGCAAATGAAGCATAATTTTTGAACAAATGCTGAAATAACTGTGACCAACTTTAAAATTTTACTATAAATGAAGCTCCTTGATAGCGCAGCTTATTCGTTCTGGGCCGGCAGTTTAACTTGAAGGCCGGCCGATGCGTAAAACTACGCAATACAGTAAGCTTTCTAATGCAAAATAATTTGCAATATTCCAGGCAATCTACCATTGTTCGGATTTACTTTGGCACGCTGTCGCGTATAACAATGACTGAAGTTCCTTTGTTTACAGTAAGTCGACAAGTGATTTTCATATTTGCGCCAAAATGTATATGTTACTTTAACTCCGGTAAAATATGTTAAATCAAATATATTAAGCAGCTAATGCTCACAAGAACTATGTCGATTAACCATCAAAATGAAGTATTAACTACATGCAGTTATGAATGTTTATCGGCAAGGTCATACATTTTCTAGTAGAATATGAGTTGATTTTGAGTCATTATCAAGACATTTGTTAGGTTAAAAAACCATTGTCTAAGCTCAGTATTCAGTATCCACAAATCACTAAACTAATACTTAATCTACAAAAATACAAATATTGGACGTCCATTAATGGTTTTTGGTACACATGTTAAACACTGCACCAAGTTTCCATTGCGCTTCCGAACATTGCAATTTATTTGAAACAGTAAATGCAGTGTTGAGTAAATAATTCAGCTGCATAACTGATAGAGCCTGAATATGATAGCCGATGATTCGTCACAGTGGAGAGCCAGACCTGGATGTCCAGATTTTAAGACAAGTTCAGTAGCTGTTGAACTAAGATCTGGGTATTGTTCGAAGAGCGAGAGCTGCGCAAACACCAATACAATCGTACTCTTCACTCCATTAGTGGTTAAACCAAAACTGCTTAATGTGATTGAATGTTAGAGATCTGTAGCAACGAACAGATAAAATAAGTAGTCTGTTCTTTTACTCTTTTAATGTACGTAATTAAACCTACATTTTCGCCGAGTCTCGTGCTAAATATAGCAAAATATCTGACATTCTAAGACAGTGGTTACAAATATCTTATATTTCACTTAGAAGACGGATGAGGTGATTGTATGAAATTTTAGGAATACTCCAAAATTTAAATTAATGAAGTTTCTTAACGTTACAAGAATTTGATAGCTAAAATTATATGTTGTGGTTACCATATATAGAGTAAAAGTGTGAAAAGCAATACAGCTTGCAGCTAATCGTATGGCATAATTCATCGCAATGTCGTCGTTAGTGTAAAATGTCAATCTCATTTTTATATTACCGCTTTAATTTATAATAAATGTTTACTTGGACACAGACTGTAGGAAACAGTGGTAATTCTTTGTTTCAGAGTGTTTCTCTTCTCAGCAGCATGGGAGGCTACATGGGATTGTGTTTGGGAATGTCTGTGATTTCCTGCGTTGAGCTTATGGTATTAATTGCAGAGCTTGGAGTATGGCTGTATCGACGATTTGTGTCTCATGCATAAAATTTGATGAAGCTAACACAAGACAACCACACATTCAGCCATAAAAGAAAATTGACATATATGGTACATATGATGTAAAATCTATATTGTACAGTTGCCATGGATTCCATAATTTAGCATTACATAAACATTTAAATAACTTACACAATAAGCATTCAGTATCGAAAGATAAGTAAACTTACATTGAAATTCGTACAAGGACACATAGTGGTGTTTTTCTATGTGAAACGTATCACAGCAGTAGATTTTCATTTTTTAATGACTCAATTACATCTATTTTAGCTACACAGCTTTATTACAAAAATCTTCATCGGAGCAATATATCAATATTTTTAGGAACCATTATCTAAACACAAATCCATTTAGTCAAGATTTGTATATTAATTTGTGCGATGTGATTTTTTTCACTAAAATATCTGTTAAAATTATAAACTTTCTTTTGTTCTATTTGATTGTGTGATGAAAATATATTGCTGTGTTTCTGGTTGTGTTTGCTGTTTCTATTTCTATTATTAAATAATTTTACTTATACCAAGTGTGCATTAGAGAAGAGTATGATACTTCATTTCACTCACATTTAAACCCGTGTGTGATAATGCGGGCGTTGTGGGCCTGACACCCCCCCCCCCCCCCAGTTTTTTGGTGGTCGTCATGCATAGACCACCAGGTTCTGAAGAGGGGTAGCTCGGACGTCTTCCCCAGAAACTGGCAGGGTCCGACCGCTACCCAACCAGAAACTAGGGGTCTGTACATGGCGACCACCCAAAAAACTGGGGGTTAGGCCGAAAACATTCGCGTCATCAAACACAGGTTTATATGTGAGTGCACGGAAGTATCATACTCTTCGCTAATAACTCTTGCTTATACTTATAGCATTTTGGATATATTGAAATCCTTACATTTTATTGTCTCGTCTGCTTAACTCACTTTGACCTAGCAATTGGTAGCTTGTAATTTTTCGGAAATTTTGTAAAAAAATATAGCTAGACACATTCAGTTAACACTGCGGCATATTTCTAGTGACAACGTATCTTTTATTATACTAAATTTATTGTTTTGTCTTTGCTTTTTGCTCTCTGATGGTGCCCGGCCATTGAGTTAGAATTAGCAAAGTAACACGGATAAATTCAATAGTTTACATACACAGCTACTGACATAATACTACTTAAAATTTTTTAAACAATTTATATTTAATGTTTTAGCGAGAGAGTAGAGAGGTTGCATATGGGTCTCAACTTAGACTAAGGCTCGGTTTTAGGCTTACTATAATTATCGCGTATAGCATAGCCTGCATATGATTTACGCTCCTCAGCTCTATTTTCCCTGGTGCCAATAGCACTTGTCTGGAAAAAGCTTCTCATCGTAAATTATGGCACCATAAACACTTATCTAAGTCACCAAAATTTGTTTCGTAAGGTATGGCGGGCCAAATTGGACTCAGTGCGTTATATCGCGCGGTTATCAAACCCAGTGTGTCTTCATATACGTTCTTATAATAAACGCTTCAGCTTATAAGTTTGCGCTAATAACGACCTTTTGTTTTACGTAAATTATTTATTAATTACAAATAAATTTGCTGTGTCGTGAAATGTACCGAATATTTTGTCAGTGGGTATTTGAACACTTTGCCGAGCTCACTAGTACTTAGCTCAGAGACACACTACAGAATGATCAGACCTTCTAAAAATCCAAAGACGGTTGTGTCCGCATATGTTTTTACCTGTATTTGAGAGTACTTAATTCTTCTAGATTATAAAGTTATCCATTTTTCTTTTTCTTGGGAGTTATAGATATTCCAGCAGTGTTCAGCAATCTAACGTTAATGTTATAACACTAGCTAGGTAATTAATATTACTCGTATCGCGTGACACTTTCAGAATTTTTACACGTTTATTTGTTGTATTACTAACTTTTGTTTGTGTCTCAATCCGTCAATGATTCACAGGTGACGAATAATTTATCGTTACAACAACCCTTAATCTCAATTTAACTGGTCAACAAATGAAGTGTTCATAGTTGGGTTTTTAGGTCTGATCATTCTGTAGTGTGTCTCTGAGCTAAGTACTAGTGAGCTCGGCAAAGTGTTCAAATACCCACTGACAAAATATTCGGTACATTTCACGACACAGCAAATTTATTTGTAATTAATAAATAATTTACGTAAAACAAAAGGTCGTTATTAGCGCAAACTTATAAGCTGAAGCGTTTATTATAAGAACGTATATGAAGACACACTGGGTTTGATAACCGCGCGATATAGCGCACTGAGTCCAATTTGGCCCGCCATACCTTACGAAACAAATTTTGGTGACTTAGATAAGTGTTTATGGTGCCATAATTTACGATGAGAAGCTTTTTCCATAATGTGCTATTGGCACCAGGGAAAATAGAGCTGAGGAGCGTAAATCATATGCAGGCTATGCTATACGCGATAATTATAGTAAGCCTAAAACCGAGCCTTAGTCTAAGTTGAGACCCATATGCAACCTCTCTACTCTCTCGCTAAAACATTAAATATAAATTGTTTAAAAAATTTTAAGTAGTATTATGTCAGTAGCTGTGTATGTAAACTATTGAATTTATCCGTGTTACTTTGCTAATTCTAACTCAATGGCCGGGCACCATCAGAGAGCAAAAAGCAAAGACAAAACAATAAATTTAGTATAATAAAAGATACGTTGTCACTAGAAATATGCCGCAGTGTTAACTGAATGTGTCTAGCTATATTTTTTTACAAAATTTCCGAAAAATTACAAGCTACCAATTGCTAGGTCAAAGTGAGTTAAGCAGACGAGACAATAAAATGTAAGGATTTCAATATATCCAAAATGCTATAAGTATAAGCAAGAGTTATTAGCGAAGAGTATGATACTTCCGTGCACTCACATATAAACCTGTGTTTGATGACGCGAATGTTTTCGGCCTAACCCCCAGTTTTTTGGGTGGTCGCCATGTACAGACCCCTAGTTTCTGGTTGGGTAGCGGTCGGACCCTGCCAGTTTCTGGGGAAGACGTCCGAGCTACCCCCCTCCAGAACCTGGTGGTCTATGCATGACGACCACCAAAAAACTGGGGGGGGGGGGTGTCAGGCCCACAACGCCCGCATTATCACACACGGGTTTACATGTGAGTGCAATGAAGTATCATACTCTTCTCTAATGCACACTTGGTATAAGTAAAATTATTTAATAATAGAAATAGAAACAGCAAACACAACCAGAAACACAGCAATATATTTTCATCACACAATCAAATAGAACAAAAGAAAGTTTATAATTTTAACAGATATTTTAGTGAAAAAAATCACATCGCACAAATTAATATACAAATCTTGACTAAATGGATTTGTGTTTAGATAATGGTTCCTAAAAATATTGATATATTGCTCCGATGAAGATTTTTGTAATAAAGCTGTGTAGCTAAAATAGATGTAATTGAGTCATTAAAAATGAAAATCTACTGCTGTGATACGTTTCACATAGAAAAACACCACTATGTGTCCTTGTACGAATTTCAATGTAAGTTTACTTATCTTTCGATACTGAATGCTTATTGTGTAAGTCATTTAAATGTTTATGTAATGCTAAATTATGGAATCCATGGCAACTGTACAATATAGATTTTACATCATATGTACCATATATGATCAAATTTCTTTTTATGGCTGAATGTGTGTGCTCTGTGTTAGCTTCATCAAATTTTATGCATGAGACACAAATCGTCGATACAGCCATACTCCAAGCTCTGCAATTAATACCATAAGCTCAACGCAGGAAATCACAGACATTCCCAAACACAATCCCATGTAGCCTCCCATGCTGCTGAGAAGAGAAACACTCTGAAACAAAGAATTACCACTGTTTCCTACAGTCTGTGTCCAAGTAAACATTTATTATAAATTAAAGCGGTAATATAAAAATGAGATTGACATTTTACACTAACGACGACATTGCGATGAATTATGCCATACGATTAGCTGCAAGCTGTATTGCTTTTCACACTTTTACTCTATATATGGTAACCACAACATATAATTTTAGCTATCAAATTCTTGTAACGTTAAGAAACTTCATTAATTAAATTTTGGAGTATTCCTAAAATTTCATACAATCACCTCATCCGTCTTCTAAGTGAAATATAAGATATTTGTAACCACTGTCTTAGAATGTCAGATATTTTGCTATATTTAGCACGAGACTCGGCGAAAATGTAGGTTTAATTACGTACATTAAAAGAGTAAAAGAACAGACTACTTATTTTATCTGTTCGTTGCTACAGATCTCTAACATTCAATCACATTAAGCAGTTTTGGTTTAACCACTAATGGAGTGAAGAGTACGATTGTATTGGTGTTTGCGCAGCTCTCGCTCTTCGAACAATACCCAGATCTTAGTTCAACAGCTACTGAACTTGTCTTAAAATCTGGACATCCAGGTCTGGCTCTCCACTGTGACGAATCATCGGCTATCATATTCAGGCTCTATCAGTTATGCAGCTGAATTATTTACTCAACACTGCATTTACTGTTTCAAATAAATTGCAATGTTCGGAAGCGCAATGGAAACTTGGTGCAGTGTTTAACATGTGTACCAAAAACCATTAATGGACGTCCAATATTTGTATTTTTGTAGATTAAGTATTAGTTTAGTGATTTGTGGATACTGAATACTGAGCTTAGACAATGGTTTTTTAACCTAACAAATG
>JASANE010026021.1:0-60555 GCA_030248225.1 Trileptium ribeirensis
TTGGTTTGGTTTTGGTTGATGTAGGTACGACGTTTTTACGCGCCGGAGCTGTACTTAATTGGGGTCATTCAATTTTATTGTCTCTTGCTTTGAAGGAATATTTACAATTTAGGCAATGTAACGTGGAACGGTTGAATTCTGATAAAAATAATGCAGCATAGCAAAATCGGATATTTGGTGGCATCAGATGTATGTCAGCTGTTCGCGACTGATACGGGCAGGATATATTAAATATATATAAAATAGGTCATATATTTAAAAGGGAAGATTGCAAATGCAACTAAAGTTTCGATTATTGCTGTGCATAAGGTGAAAAGTTCAACGTGTCGTGAGTTGTTTGTGGGATTTGAAGTTTTCGTCTATCATCATTGAAGCCAGCCGGCATATGTGTTCAATGGAATGTTGATTCTCAACGGAAATGAGGATAGCGGGCCGCGGCTCAGTCCGTGTGGGCCGACGCCCGGTTACAACCGGACCAGACCTATCCCAAATGATGCCGATCCTAGCCGGCCCAGGTCGGATCAACTCCGATTTCCAATAGTCTGACTTAGGCCGAAAAATTTCAGATCATTCTCGCCTCCGCGAAAGACCGCAAAACTGTTCCATAATTTGAGTTCGTTTTAAGTATTTTTGTAAGACTCATTTATTATATGAGTTTTTATCTTTATGTCACCTTTATTCTTTATATAAAGCGGGCCTACACATGATTACGGGGCCGAAATATTGCAGCTCCGGGTAGGGCCGGGCGGGCCAAAAAATTCCGGCCTATTCTCACCTCTACTTCACAAACTTCAGATTATATTATCAGACGTGGAGGTACGAATTTGGAGTTATACTCTACATACCTTCGCAATTTCTTAGTTTAGCTTGGGAGGATTCGATAAATGTTATTTTTGAATGGGTATCTCGCTGGGAGCTGACTGCTGAACCAGATCTTATGATACGCATCACTGGCCGATTCATTAGAGACTTTTCGATGTGATTGTACTTATTATATATTTAAATTTCCTGTTTGTCTTGCAAAAATGGAATTATCATGCACCTGAGAGAAGTGATAAGCTTGTTTATTATATAAATGTTAGACATGTATATTATCTATCATTTGTAACACAGCCTATATAGTTAAATCCGTGCATCAAATTGACTTAACGCACGGTTAGCTAAATTAGCTGTATTACAAATCAGTTGTAGCACAGCCAGGCGTGCGTCAAGTGATTTGTACGCACGGTTGTGTTGTTTAACTCGTTCAAACTCGTGCTGACGCACTCGTCTGAACTCGTCACAACCGTGCGTACAAATCAGTTAACGCACGATAGCTGTGCTACAACTATTACATGTACGGCAGCTAAATAATTGAGATCATACAAGGAAATAGAAACATAAGAATTGTGTAAAATGTGTGACGAATTTGAACGTAACTTTTCTTTGAAGAATCGTGTCACAAAAATTTATATGGTTAAGCATTCAGCGCCATAAGAGCCCATAGGAGCATAGAGACTCACCCCACCAATGGTCGGACGCAGCGTAAGCCACATTTCTCTCTCTACCCTGGGACTTCCGCACCTCCAATCGCCACGGGCACGCCGAAGGCGCTCACAACATATTAGCAATTCAACAAAATCAAAAATATGGACAAATTGGAAAAAATGGCGAAAATTTAGGGGTTCGGGCAATAATTTTTGGTTCACTGGCTAATCCTCCCATTCCACCAACTGCACCTCCTCCCCTTCCGACGATACCATATACCCCACGCAGCCTATGAAGCTAGGGCATCAATTTAGAGCATATACAGCTAATATTATATAGCTATTATATTTGCACCTACAACCAACATATTTTATGCCCGTTCTCCAAACAAATGATACGACTTACCTAGGAAAAAGCACAGCACAAAACCAACCACAACGACCCAAACATAATCGTGCATCCAATTTGGCACGTATTCCATCATACCTAATGCTACATATGATGGTTACGTTCTTTCAAAAAATAGATTTCTAAAAATTAGAATGCTAAATATACTAAAATGGTTATAGTATTTACTAAAGGCCCAGCAGAGCCGTTGGGCTTAGAAACGCCATCTTTTATAGGCTAACCACCTCTATCAACAAACAATACCTAATTCTTTCAAGAGCAATGAGTGTCTAACACGTGGGGTATACGTAAAATTTTCATTAATGGACACTAAACCAGGAATGTTTGTTTATATCAAAGATACGGGTGACACCAACAACAGTTAGTCTGGCTTTGGCCAGAGAATATTTTTCGAACCGTTATATGTATGAGAAAAATTCTGCACATTTATGAAATCAACACTATATACACCGCCATCTGGGTTAAAGATGTTCTATGGAGACACAATTCGCTTGCAGGATCAAGTACCAGTCCTAAATTATAATGACATTTGCAACGATTTTGACCCAATGTAGGCGTCTTGTATACTTTATTGCCTAGGTTATATGCTGACACAATATTAATGCTATGGTCTTCCAGATTTATGCACATTCATTGTTAAAATATGAAACAAATACCGCCAAACAGTCGGGAGTTGTAAAAGGCAGGAGAAATAGCTACGACGATTTATTATCGAATTGCTTGTCTGTGTCCACATAATCTAGTGCGTGTGGTTTTATGAGTGAGTCCAATTTAGGTGCATACATCTTGGTTGTTCTTTTGTCAACACAGTTCACGATCGTGAAACCGATGAACACGAACAAATAAGGTTTCCCCTTGTCTATATAAACACGATTTGCGATGCAGCAACGCATAGATGATGTGCACGGTAACTATATTACGATTTAGCATCGTATTTTGCTGACTGTGTACAGATGAAATCACGATTACCAATCGCCTTTTTGTCGTATGCTATAATACACAAATAGACCGCAAGCTTTGCTGTCTGATTCAGCATGTCGTTTGATGAACGCGGACAAACGTGCGAAATGAACAAATCTGCGCGAACGCAAATGCCATTCGTACATCGCAAGGTCCATGTTCGCGTTCACAAAAATGCGAGTACCAATGACAATAATGTGAATTTCTGCGCGAATCAATTCGTGATTTTGACAAAAGAACAACCTGGGTATACGCACCTAAAGTGGACTCACAACTTATTATTATCATATTGTCTGCAGGTTCCCTGTATGTGATCTTCAGCTCTGCGAAAATTTGAACCAAATCGGCTTTCTTGCTATAACGTTATTACCGGTAAGACACAAAGATACGTACTATATTTTTAGCTTGAAAACATTGTTCAATTACTGGAATTTGATACATATTTATTAATCGGCATGTGAAAATCTTTAAACGCATCAAACTTAAAGAATTACAGGTTTCCTTGAGTTATGAGAATAAAACTCTGTGTTAGTGTATCAGCCATGTAACATGATAATATAATCTGTGTTTTGTTGCACCATAATTTTATTTAACAATGATTTTAATACAAATAATATTTGTAATTTTGTTAGCCTTTGAAGCGACTTTATAGTCATGCTATGCGTTACTATGCAACCGCCGCTAAGGTGCCCAGTATGCATATAAATTTTCATAATTGGTAGCCCAGTGTATCAGCTGTAAAATTGCAACATAATAAAATACATCCAATAATAAATGGTTGTAGCTACCTGCTATATAAACTCAGCGGAGATAAAATAGTATTTATATAAAAATTCATTATAAAAATTCAGTTAGGCACATGCGAATGAGCAAAGTTCTAGAATAATGCAGTTCCAACACACTAAACCTATGTCTAATCATGTGCGACTATTTTAACAGAATAAACTTATACACCAAAAAAGATTTCGGTTGACTCAGACGAAGCTTAAACATATCTCGTCACTCAAAGCCGTTGATTTACGCATTATTACGTGCTTTTTGTTATCGTCAGATAATTATTGATTACATGTTGTTACACATTCTAGAGTTGTCATACAAAGTTGAGTTCATAAATTGCTTGCTGTCCAAGATGAAAACAACAGAGTCAAACTTTCGAAAGGGTCAAAAGGCAGTTGAACACAGCAGCATATTCTTATGATTTACAATGGAAATCATATATTAAACTGCCTTAGTATATTCATTTCTTAACCAAATTTACTGTATGTAATGTCACAAATTCAGTCCGACACACTGCATATAATAATGCTATTAGTAGATACATCCATCTAATTGACAGCGCAATGCCTTTTGAACTTTCGTATACCCTTGTTTACAGCACTACGATATGTTCACATGCTACCATTGTCAATGGTAGAGAACATTTTACAAAGCGAACTGCTAAGGGACCTTTCCCACACCTCTTCCGTCGGTTGATACAATAAAGGTAGAGAAATATATAGGGTAATTTTGCTACTCGTCCCAAAACTGAGGAGAGGGATCTGCGAGGCCCTGGGTCCTATGCCTACAGAATTGTTCAAACCCAAGACCCGAGAGCGCTTGATAACAAACTAAACTCCAGGAAGAAGGACTCTCCAGTCCCCATAGTTACAAAATGACAGGCAAAAACAGCAAGAGCGGCCTCCTAGATCCGCCTCCGTCCGTGAAGGCTTAAACCGAACATGCAAGAACATGAAACTGAAGTGTTGGAAAATAATAGTGCGAAAAGCTAAGATTAAAAACGCATCGAATGTGATTCTGCAAGCATGAATACAATTGTAAAAGTGAATACAAGTTCGTTATAAACATAAATATATCATACAGAAAAAATCAGTTACAATTACATTTTAGCTGACACTGTACAACTATAAAACTTGATAAAAATGTTTGACAAAAACAAATAAAGACAGAAGATGTTTTTCAAAATCACAAACCTTTTAATGCCCAACCTTCTTGCGTGATGGATGAAATAATAATTGAGTTGATTTAGAAAAACTCCAGGATGATGTTGTGTGTGAAACGTGTTGACCGTATGAGAACTTGATAAACATGTTTAGCAAAGACAAATAGAGACAGAAGATGTTGTTCAAGATCACAAAACTTTTAGTGCCCAACCTTCTTGCGTGATGTATGAAATAATAATTGAGTTGATTTAGAAAAACTCCAGGATGATGTTGTGTGTGAAACGTGTTGACCGTATGAGAACTTGATAAACATGTTTAGCAAAGACAAATAGAGACAGAAGATGTTGTTCAAGATCACAAAACTTTTAGTGCCCAACCTTCTTGCGTGATGTATGAAATAATAATTGAGTTGATTTAGAAAAACTCCAGGATGATGTTGTGTGTGAAACGTGTTGACCGTATGAGAACTTGATAAACATGTTTGGCAAAGACAAATAGAGACAGAAGATGTTTTTCAAAATCACAAACCTTTTAATGCCCAACCTTCTTGCGTGATGGATGTAGTTAAAATCGTTTATGAATTTCAGATAATTACGTAATTAGTGAAAAACCCACGCTTATAGGCTTTTTGGGCCATGTTTTACACTGCAACAAGACAATAAATGTACAAACAACCTGCTAATCAATTTCATTCGTTTATATATTCAATGTATTTATAACTTTGCTGCACATTGAGTCCATACGAAACTACATTGCGAAATCTGATCTTATAATCTGTTGGACGTTTGTGTATTGCTATTCGCAAGCTTTACAAGTTTCCTAAGCAACCGAGCAATTCCGAAATGTATGTTATGCATTATTTTGCGCAACAACCTAATGGTAAAAGTTAAAAGGTTTGATCACCTGTTTTCAGAAACGGAAATCAGGAATCCAAACCACGTAGAAACAGAGCTAAAATATGGCTAAAACATTATTTCTTATGAAAAATATAAACCTCACAGAAATATGATATCTAGAGACTGTAGGAGAATAACCAGATATACTAATTGTGCCCAATGCATGTCGATGGAAGACAAAACTATGGGTGTTGTATTATGTCAAGAGATACAACGCTGAAATTTTTCGTTTAGATCTTGTCATTACCGAAACTGAAAAAAACATTATGTTGCAAATTTTAAATGCCTTTGCCATCCGTATAGATGTTCAATTGTAATAACGGGACGCAGCTGCATGGCGCAACTTCCTAACACCATGCCCACACGACCTCGGCTATCGTAACCTCAAGGGCGGACCGTGAATTTTCAAATTTGTAACCCTAGTCTTGGTCAGACCCGAGAAGCTACGGAGCTTAGCAGGTCAC
Organism: Trileptium ribeirensis; assembly: GCA_030248225.1. NCBI lineage: Eukaryota > Metazoa > Nematoda > Enoplea > Enoplida > Thoracostomopsidae > Trileptium > Trileptium ribeirensis. Next base: position 6,136 of record JASANE010026021.1, read on the forward strand.
AAGCGCGCTTAACAGGTGTGTTGGGGGTTCAGACGGGCCCTGAGTCTTTAATGTCGGATATTCTACAGCGTGGCCTGTTCTCCCTTAACGAATCGAGTCTGGAAGCAGTAATTCGATCAGGAAATTTATGCTCGTTTTGGAGCGCGACATGAAAAAGGGGTTCCTGGAAAACTTTTCAGCTCGCTTAGTTGACAAGTTTGAGTATTGATGACTTTGCTGTGACCTCCTCGGGCTCCGGCAAACAAACAGTATTAGCAGAAGGCCATGTTCGTCAGTGCTTGGGACATTCTCGTCCCCAAGCCATGGCGGGCAAAGCCTGTTCGTCCGAGCGGACGAAGAACCAGTGTTCCTATCATCTCTCTATTGATTAACACGATACTCGGCGCCTATAATACAAAGTTTATTCGATTAATCAACGGTTATCAGTGGGACGAGTGTTTCCGGCCAGCTATCGATACAGGTTAAGTACATCAAATCGGGATAACTTAATAGTAACTTGCTGCTGTCTCTTCGGTTAGCCAGATTATGGGGCACAGGGTGTTGAAACGGGAAAACGGGGTCGGAGCATGCAGACACCCGCGTATTCGCGGACTAGGGGCGGTTATCCTTGCTTCCGTTCAATGCGAGCGACTCTCTTCACCTATGGAGCGCGAGAAGCAAGGGTCCTAGAGTGCTTCGAAAAATTGCTCCTTAAGGGGCACAGCCCTAAACGACGACTCGTGGCGAGTAAAGAAAAAAGGGGGAGGGCGAAGAGTGACAAAGTGAACGGGGAAAGGTGCGATACGGGCTGGCCAGGCGAGTCTTATGCGAGCGACACAAAATAAAAGTTCGATCGATACTCGATATCACATGGGCTATGGGGCACTCACGTGTGTTACTAACCGTTCGTCCTACAAACTCGACACGTATGATCGCTTTGGGAATTAAGCGGCGCGCGCGACTACGGGGTTCGTTTTCAATGAGCGACACGACTGACCGAAGGCAGGGGCACGGGGCGTCCAACGGACGAATGCTTCCTGCGCTATCGTGCAATCGACTAACAGGTAAGGGGCATACGAGGGCGTCTTACTGATATCGCCCTCACGGGCTGGCCTGATTGTCCAGTTTTTTATTTCGATACTTTTGCGATTTCGGGGGTTTTAGGGTGGGGCGCGGCCTACGAGCGCTCCCGTCCAGTCGATTTGTTTTCCCAGCTTATTGTCTCTGGTTTGAGTCATTTTGTTAGGTAGGGGGCACGAGGCAGTTCGCCCCGGACGGGTCAGCGCCCCTTTTTGTTGGTACTTCCTTTCTTTGTTCCTTTCTCTTTCTTTTGTTTCCTTTGTCGTTATTTTCTCCTGTCTTTTCTCTTACTTATCCTACTGCCTTAGCGTGCTGCATTTATGCTGCAGCTGTGCAGCGTCTCGACTGCACTATCGAAAGCGTGCAGCCGAGTTATCATTGACATAGTAGTCGATGTTTCCAGACAACTAGTAGTCAACTGGTTAAGACTTGTGTTTCTGCAACGGGCTTAAATTTCCCGTGCAGGGTCGAATCTGTAAAACTAGAGGAAGAGAAAAAGGAACTTAAAACGATAATCTGGGCATACATAGTACATAGCCTAACGGGCAACTCATGATAAATAGTAAAACCAAGCTAAACTCAGCGATCAAGTCGCTTCGATGAAACAAAGGGGTTTTGCTCTCACTCAGTTTGGGACCAAAATAGTCCGAGCGAAGGGGGAAGTTTTCTTCATTTGGCTTGTAAACATATTATTTTTTGAAGACGGGAGCACGGGGTGTGTCCCCCGCAAGAGAGCAACTACTGAAGATGGCGCTGGGACACGCCGTCGAATCGTTTTAGTAATGTTTACTTCTGGGACGTTAGTCCAGAACGTGGGCCATGTAACTATGCTATGTTGAACATCAGTAATCTTGATAGTTTTATCAAAGTAATTTTGGGGTAATGGTAGAACGCCTCGTCTTCGGGCTGTCAGCGCGCGGCACTAAACGAGGGCTTGCGTAATCTTGAGCAGCTGGGAGTATCGCCCCTCCAGACTTTTGGATCACATCAGGGTCGCAGTAGTCGCCTAGTAGCGCTTCAGTCAGTCGCTCGAGTGACCTTCGTCATACATACAATACATACAATACCTTCGTCATACATACCTATACATACAAACTACTGAGCTAACATGCTTTCTAAAGATAATATTTAGGCATTCGCCGAATTGCATGCAAAAGAGTCCCTAAAATCCGTCTGTGGAAATGATGGCGCCAGGTAAACTCAATCAAGAATCGACGAAACAGTATTCCACGCCTAACGCCACGGCGGCGCCGGCCAAAATACTTTGAACGCGACCACAGTCCTTACATACTGTTGGTATGTACTGTAAATGCACACGGAATGATCCACAGTCAAAACAGAAGTTGAGAATTGCGATCAGAATTATTAATGGTAAGATGAACGCAGGGATCCCCGGGAATATTAGGTATCCCACTGACATAAAAACCATGTTGGTCCGAGATAATGGTTGTATTTGGCCAAATGTCCCGACGTATTATATTTATGAGAGTATCACCACTGCGACCAGGAACTGGAAACAAAAAGAAACTACCTGTTTCACGTTCGATAATACTCAATGATGAAATCCTGCTCGGTGTCCACGATTATATTTTCGTTTAAAAAAGATTCATCTATTTCAACGATCGATCGCATCACCACCCAAATGCCAGTGCCGTCACATCAGGCATTGCAACCATCTTGGCAGTAACTGTTCCAATCAGCAATCGTATTTGAACCAAAACCAAACTGATGTGCAGTAATATTAGACGGATAATTTCAAAACCAAAAATATAAAAATTGCAATATTTGCGATATCGAAACTTTGTGATTCTCGATGAACCAGTTGATCCGAACACTAAACAATCGTTGGCAAGCTCGGCAATGCCAAACAAAACATCACCCTTTTCAGTATCAACAGCCAAATAAAACCATTCAAGATTGCAGCTATTGTGCAAACAACGAAAATAGTTTGCCACTAAATCCCATCTGACAGCAGTTTTCAAAGAAGCTTGCCGATCTCTGGTTAATATTACAATTTCAAAAACAGTTTACTTGCTCGTCAATAATATTTTGATTATTAATAACTTCAATAGATGAGACAATAATTAACGTGTACTAGCAAGTCGCCCTCCATGTGTTTGTATTTCACGCTATAATGTAAAAAATAAATATTGATACATATGTAATATAAAGTCTCGCTTTCTGTTATCACTGAGCCCCGGGGGATTGCCGTTCCCCCAACCCCCCGCACTAAGCTGTTCTTTTCCTAACAACATAATCAAGCTGTCAGTGACGCAATTCTGAAAAGTTCCGTCTATATTTTCTAATTTCCTCTATAATGGATGCATTTTGCATGTTAGAATTTTTTCCCAATTTTCTATATCTCAGGAACTACAGAGCAGATTTCGGTGAGCGACCCAACATATAAAATCCCTTTCGATTCTACGTCCAATGGTGAAGACCTCATCTAAATCAGCCCTACCATTCTGAGTTGTGGTAACTTTAATAAAAGTAATCAATATTTCAGATATTCACTTTTGAGATTTCACCATTTTCAAGGGTTCCATACTCATTCGAAATATCATCAAAAATAGATTCATGGGTGTATTAGACAGATGATATTAAGTGCCGCTTTAGACGTTTTAATGCTGAAAAACGAAGTTATTGCCCATTTTACAACCATCAAAAAATCCGAGAATGAAAACCAAGCATTGAGCTGAAAAGGGGCGACCCTGATTCCGAAGCAATCGGTTTTGGTGGTGAGAGATGATTCGTGGTGCAGAGACTATGGGGGCATAGCTGAAAAAATTGTGAGACCCTTCCCAGAATTTCCCTGAGTTCTTCCGTTCTACGAAAGTATCACCTATATCTTTGGCTTTAGCTTAGACTATGGCTCAGGCATAGTTTATCGCGGACGGTATAGCCAGCATATAGCTTACGCCCCTCAGCTTCATTTTCGGTCCAGCTTCTGTCCAGTTCTGAAAAAATAATCTTTGAATGATTCGAATCTTCGAACTTAGAGTAAAAGTGTAGTGTGAATATTCGAATTCGGACAGGTATTTTTAAAAAAAGCAAAATATATGATATAAATGATTCAAAACAGTTTAGAATAATGTTACTGCCTATTGTTTGACGAAAAAACCAAAAAAAAAAGATTGAAACGAAAGCCCGACCGAAGTGTAACACCAGTTTTAGACAAAGTACTTGTCACAAGCTAAACACATAAAACATAGCGTCGACTATTGTTATTTTTTAACAATCACACCATTACAAAATTACTGTCATTAAGTATAAAATTAAAAATTTCAAAATTTTTGAATTCATTGTAAGCTGATACATCCATTGCAATAATAGAAAGCGTCGACTATTACATTAGAGGGCAAAATTCCTATTTGGCATGGCCTAGGTTATGCACCTTCTCAGGCTAAGTGGAGCGAAAAAATGATTTTGACTCTATTTAAGACTACCAAAACGTAATAAACGATACACTATTTACGGTAAGATGCATGCGCGTGATCCTAATCGTGTAATACTAAACTAACAAGCTGCGGATAGCTGATGTCCGTTTGAAAAACATGACGCAGACACGTTTTGCAGACAAAAGACAAGTTCAGTTGTTGACTTTTTACTGTTTTCGCCAATCTCAGCTGAGACGTCTGCACACCGATGTCAAGACTTCTTGAAGAGTTTAGGTAATAGTTGTAGCACATCCCTCGTACGTTAAGAGATTTGTACGCACGGTTGTAACGAGTTCAGACGAGTGCGTCAGCATGAGTGAACGAGTTAAACAACACAACCGTGCGTACAAATCACTTGACGCACACCCGGCTGTGCTACAACTGACTTGTAATACTGCTAATTTAGCTAAACGTGCGTTAAGTCATTTTGATGCACGGCTTTAACTATATAAGCTGTGTTACAATTTTCAGTTGCGTAACCTTTATACTGCTGTGACATGTTTCTCTTCAGGAAATGTATAAGCTAGTGAAAGAACTGATAGAAAACTGATTATTAGTTATCCTATACAATAAATCCTGTATATATAAATGCAATGAAGCCTCTTGCTTTTAGAAATCACACAAATAAGGCCGAGATTTGAGAAAAACAGGAGTACAAATCGAATCATTCAACCGTTATGAGAACAATCTGTTTCACCACATTTCTAATATGAAATTTTATTAAAAGCAATATAACACCACAATGCTATTAAAAATCTATATGAAAAAGCATGTGGCACGTGAATAAATAGTATATGTTGTAAATACACAAAATATACTATTTTATCACGATAAATATTAGTTATAAAATCATAAATAAGCTCCCATATGTCGATTTGTGGCACTGATCACAGTCGCAGGTTTTTCTTCGCTGCCGACAAGCACTAGACCGTTTTATCGCAGCTGTCGGTATATGGATATATACTTCCATTGTAATTGTGTCTTTTGTTTTTGAAGTGTAAACTAATTATAGGGCCGACCTTGAGTCAAGGGTCTACACACTATCCTATCCCCATATCCCATGGGGATCCCCATCCCCACGAGGATCCCTGTGGACTTTTGATGGGGATGGGGATGGGGTGGGGATGGAAGTGTCATCCAACACTATCCTCCACGTATCAAAGTGTTTACCGCGAAACTAGATGCTATGCCGAGTACGTTAGGCTTAGCGCCAATGCTTCGAAATATTTTCTAGCGAATACAAACCACCAGAAATCATCAGGATGCTCGTGGGGATGGGGATCCCCATGGGGATCCCTGTGGACTTTTGATGGGAATGGGGATGGGGTGGGGATGGAAATCTCACCCCCAAGAGCACCCTGGAAATCATTCATTCCGCGAAATTATATTAAATTCGATTAATAGATATAAATCAGTCATAGTGGTATCTCAAAACAAACTAAATCATTTGTGGCAGGTACAGTTGACAACAGCAACATTTAGTCACGCAAATTGATTTCAAAACCGTTATTTTGTAGCCAACTCTGAAATCAGAATAAATTGATTACCGTTGAAAAGATCCACGAGCGATAATTCATTGGACCAGCCGGGATTCCAACCCGGATCTTTAGCTTGCAAGACTACCGTAGTGAGAGCTTCCATTACACCACAGGTCCCGATCACATCGTGTTCAGCTACGCTATATATTCTAGCGTAGTGAGATGCTACATAACTCCCCTGCGGAGTCGCGGAGCGAGCGTGCGTTGAGAGCTCTAGCTGTGTGAAGAAACTCCGTGCAAGAGATCACGTCGGGTTCACCAATTGAAAAGATCCACGAGTGACCATACATTGGACCAGCCGAGATTCGAACCCGGATCTCTAGCTTGCAAGACTAGCGCGCTACCATTACACCACAGGTCCCGATCACAGTGTGTTCAGCTACGCTGTGATCGGGACCTGTGATCGGTATATTCTAGCGTAGTGAGATGCTACAACCTTCGCCCACAGAAGAGGCCACATGCACAATGAAGCATGAGCCAGATAATATTAGCCATTCCAAAATCATAAATCAGCTATTAAATACAAAAAAAATTTGTGCCTAATGTATCGCCGTTGACTTTCTTCTAGTTTCCATCATGCTGAGAAATTATGGATGATTTAGAATCTAGCTTATAAGTACGCGCATATGTCACAGTTTAAACTGAATGCCCCCAATCAACCGCAAGCTTTATTAACATCAGAAGCACAAAACGCGAATTTACACAAATTAGTTGTCTTGGCTATTATTCAGTTGCTAAATAGGTTATTGAATAGATATTACGTCTGTAGGTGCAATGTCTCCGGTCACCTGTACTGTGAAAATTTTTATCATATCACTTTTAGGTGTTACCATATTACAGTCGGAAAATTAAACCTCATTTTGGTCTAAATGCGGGCGGTTGTTTAATCCTTGCTCGTGGGCCAGGCTGCGCATGGGGATGGGGATCCCCATCCCCATCCCCATGGGGATGGGGATGGGGTGGAGATGGGGATAAATTTCTTTTCATGGGGATCCCCATCCCCACGGCGGGGAAATTTTTTAAAAAGAATAGAGAATAGAAATCTATAACTTCAGTCAAAAGCGCATGTATTGATTTATTGTGAACAGTGAGCTTTGCTGGATCTATTTTACAACAAAATTGCAGGTGTATTAATACTGTGCTATGGTCCACGGTGGGTAAACCCACTGGAGCCTCATCGCCGTAGAGGCCGCGCCCGGTAGCTGAGCACAGAACAGCCGCGGGCCCCAGCACCTAACTAGATACGTGTATGACTGTATGCTCTCTAGTTTTGAATGATTAGGTACTGGGGCTAGATACTTCCCTCTCTAGTGATGCTGTGTGATACAAATATCTCACACTTTTACATATCTATTCTCTGTGCATGATACTTGCTTAACTCATGCAAAGCGTACACACTACTTTCATTTAAACTTTATCGCTATCCCGTAAACGATGATCTATTGGTGGACTTTATCATAAGGCTGCGACAATGGATGCCGATACCGAAGAACACAATTAAAGCCGACCTTCAACCGTAGCCAGAGATATATAACTGTATCTGGCAAACAAAACGCAACGCCTGGCAAGCAGCAAAGCTAGAGAGTATACCTATCTATCACCCCAGTACCCTTCCAATTCAAGCTAAGAGAGTGGTGGTATGCTAGCCGGGTATGAGGGCCCGCGGCTGTTCTGTGCTCAGCTACCGGGCGCGGCCTCTACGGCGATGAGGCTTGAGTGGGCTTGACGGATCATGTAAATCGTTTTTCCATAATACATATGTTAAAGAAAGGGCGCAATTTTGGATCAAGTGTTGTTCCCCTTGAACGAGCAAGTTCCTTACCCTAGCATAAGCATGAGATTTCACCTAATTGACAGCGATTCCAACAACGCCGGGAATGCTTTACGTGATCCTGCTTGCCCACCGTGGACCATAGCACAGCCTTCATTTTGTATTAAAAATAACATATCCACGTTTATTTAGTATTCAGATTGATCATTGTTAAATATTGCCCGTAAGCTCACCGTGGGGATTCCATGGGGATAATTCAAGAGTTTTTGTGGGGATGGGGATCCCCATGGGGATCCCCATGTAAATTTCGTGGGGATGGGGTGGGGATGGGGACGGAAAATCTATCCCCATGCGCAGACTGTCGTGGGCAGTAAGTTATGTCGCGAAATGCCTTCGGTATTATGCCACAATTTAAACGATATTTAAAGCAAAATATTGATATCTGCACGTCGTTCATTAACTATAGCGAAATGTTGTAATACTACTATAATGCATTTTTGCAGTACCCAAGAAACAAGACAATCTTTCTTACTGCAGAATAATTTTATTTAGTAACGAAAATGTAATGGCTAGCCCTTTAATTGAGTTGTTCCAACAAATGAATAACAATAACATATATTTTATATCAAATTTCAAAGCAGTCTTGCATCCAAATAAAATGGGCATACAATGTTTTGCTCGGGTTTTTAAATTTCAAAGCAGTCTTGCATCCAAATAAAATGGGCATACAATGTTTTGCTCGGGTTTTTAAATTTCAAAGCAGTCTTGCATCCAAATAAAATGGGCATACAATGTTTTGCTCGGATTTTTAAATTTCAAAGCAGTCTTGCATCCAAATAAAATGGGTATACAATGTTTTGCTCGGGTTTTTAAATTTCAAAGCAGTCTTGCATACAAATAAAATGGGTATACAATGTTTTGCTCGGGTTTTTAAATTTCAACGCAGTCTTGCATCCAAATAAAATGGGCATACAATGTTTTGCTCGGATTTTTAAATTTCAAAACAGTCTTGCATCCAAATAAAATGGGTATACAATGTTTTGCTCGGGTTTTTAAATTTCAAAGCAGTCTTGCATCCAAATAAAATGGGCATACAATGTTTTGCTCTGGTTTTTAAATTTCAAAGCAGTCTTGCATCCAAATAAAATGGGTATACAATGTTTTGCTCGGGTTTTTAAATTTCAAAGCAGTCTTGCATCCAAATAAAATGGGCATACAATGTTTTGCTCGGGTTTTTAAATTTCAAAGCAGTCTTGCATCCAAATAAAATGGGCATACAATGTTTTGCTCGGATTTTTAAATTTCAAAGCAGTCTTGCATCCAAATAAAATGGGTATACAATGTTTTGCTCGGGTTTTTAAATTTCAAAGCAGTCTTGCATCCAAATAAAATGGGCATACAATGTTTTGCTCGGGTTTTTAAATTTCAAAGCAGTCTTGCATCCAAATAAAATGGGCACACAATGTTTTGCTCGGATTTTTAAATTTCAAAGCAGTCGCATCCAAATAAAATGGGCATACAATGTTTTGCTCGGGTTTTTAAATTTCAAAGCAGTCTTGCATCCAAATAAAATGGGCATACAATGTTTTGCTCGGATTTTTAAATTTCAAAGCAGTCTTGCATCCAAATAAAATGGGCATACAATGTTTTGCTCGGATTTTTAAATTTCAAAGCAGTCTTGCATCCAAATAAAATGGGTATACAATGTTTTGCTCGGGTTTTTAAATTTCAAAGCAGTCTTGCATCCAAATAAAATGGGCATACAATGTTTTGCTCGGGTTTTTAAATTTCAAAGCAGTCTTGCATCCAAATAAAATGGGCATACAATGTTTTGCTCGAATTTTTAAATTTCAAAGCAGTCTTGCATCCAAATAAAATGGGCATACAATGTTTTGCTCGGATTTTTAAATTTCAAAGCAGTCTTGCATCCAAATAAAATGGGCATACAATGTTTTGCTCGGATTTTAAAATTTCAAAGCAGTCTTGCATCCAAATAAAATGGGTATACAATGTTTTGCTCGGGTTGTTAAATTTCAAAGCAGTCTTGCATCCAAATAGAAAATGGGCATACAATTTTTTTCTCTGTTTTTTAAATTTCTACGCAGTCTTGCATCCAAATAAAATGGGCATACAATGTTTTGCTCGGATTTTTAAATTTCAAAGCAGTCTTGCATCCAAATAAAATGGGCATACAATGTTTTGCTAGGGTTTTTAAATTTCAAAGCAGTCTTGCATCCAAATAAAATGGGCATACAATGTTTTGCTCGGATTTTTAAATTTCAAAGCAGTCTTGCATCCAAATAAAATGGGAATACAATGTTTTGCTCGGGTTTTTAAATTTCAAAGCAGTCTTGCATCCAAATAAAATGGGCATACTATGTTTTGCTCGGATTTTAAAATTTCAAAGCGTCTTGCATCCAAATAAAATGGGCATACAATGTTTTGCTCGGATTTTATTTCAAATTCCCTGGAATATGGAACAGTATGTGGAAAGTTCAGCTTAAAAATAATTTTTTTGCAATATATTGCATTAAAACACGTTAATATTGTGGCGAAATAGTAGAAGCAGCAGTACGGTTTCATCTCTTGATGATCTTCAATTTTGCACCATAAAACTGTATGCCCTAACACAACTATATTGTCAATAAAACCAAATATATTAACTACACTACTCTGCTTGACTGCATAACCACTGTAACATTCACGGTTTTATAGGCATGGACTGAGTTACAAAATCTACTACTCGATGGATTAATCCGTCAAAGACTTTACTTGCTAGCCTATCAATAGAAAACTTCTAGGAATTTATTTGTTCATGCCTGATTTAATTTGTGTATCGTGCAATGTTTGACAAACAGAAGCCGGCCGCGGGGACGGGTTCCGGTTTGAACGGGTGAAGCTTGCGTATACATACCACTGAACTACGTACGATCTATTGTGCGGTCCCTTAAGAGACCCCATAACGTAATGTAGCAACAGCGCAGGCTTAAAGACACAGCATACGACAAACTCTGTAAACACAACCCTTAACACCGTACGCTAGATTTGCACCTAGTGGGCACAAAAGGGTTTGGATAAGCAATGGGCTAATATTTGATTACGTATATTAGACTTTATAAGTTGATTTTTTTACAAAATATACTGATATACAGAACTAAAAATGATTCGCTGCATATTAAATGCGCATCTACACTTGTTCTTAAACGATTCTGTAATGCGCAACTAAACTTAAGATTACCCCACTAACCATCTTCCTATTTTGTAATACCCTATATTGAACTTACGTCCGTTGTTACTGATCAATATGGATTCCGTTCATTGCCAGCCTTGAATTGGCGATTCCAATTAGGTAATGATAATTCAATAACGTTTTATAGCATTGAATTAGAATGTACTTCTCTTCATGAACAAATTTAGTGTAAACTGTGACGGTAAACGAAACGGTTTTATAGTCTATTCACTGTTCGCGAGCATAACCTTTGAAATTTAAATCGGTCAAAATTTTGCGAACCGACAAGAATGATGTTCGCGAACAGAAATAGCATTTTTGACTGGTTGAAATTGACTTGCTAACCAAAATTATGGAAAAGAATGTCGATAAATGTATAAATTTATATATCATGCGAACCGATATAGCTGAGTCGAGTGGTGTCAAAATTTAGCAAAATCGAGTTATGTATCAGTCTTTGGCATAGGATTTCATACAAATAGAAGTAAATCATTCTTAATCTGTAAACCGATTCAGTTGATTCTGACACCATTCAACTCAGCTCGTCAATGCGGTTCGAACGATAAATAAAATTATGCATTTATCTATTTTTTGAAAAATTTAAGTACTAAAAAGGGGTGATCATCAGTAAAATGTAAAAAATAATCGTAAATATGGCCGAAACGAATAATTACTGAATCTGTTCAACTTGTTTAATAACTATATATGTATTATTTTGCTGACATGTTGCGATATATACAGTATGTTCCTGGATTGAACATTAGTCTGGATACTTAAATAATAAATTATTAAAAATATACATGTAAGTGTTGAAATCAGAACTGATGTGGCAGTAGCTGATCGATATTCTATGTTTATAGAATATGTTTGTAACATATTAAATGGCTGATTTTGTGGCATTTTACAAATTCTTATCAGTGTCATTCAAACCCGAAAATATTACTCAATGATTGAAATTAGAGCACTAAAACACTAACAATTGTTGAGAATAATCAAATGCATTAATTTTTGAATTCAGAAACTAATTTTAGCCTGAAATATTAAACGCAAACATTCATAATAATTGCAGCTAATAATAATTTGAGAAGTTTATCTTGTTATGGATTCCAAAGTAACAAAATCCTAAATAAATAATATATAATGCAATATTAGGAATAATGGAAATACTACGGACAATGGAAACAATTGTAGGTTATCATCCTAACAGCCTTGTAGGCTACGCGCTTTGCCAGGACCATTTACGTTCAAACCGACGGACCTTGGGCACTGATGACATATATAACCTATAAATATATGTAATGACACAAAAAAGTGCATTGCGAATCCACAAAACTCGATACTTCGAAACTATCTGAGACCATATATTCCTACGTTACTCCGCAAACTCATCTAGCACAACTAACGCAAAATATTAACATAATATTGACTTTTCGTATTAAGCTACGATAGTTATATACTACACAATTGCAGCTCGCAGCGTCTAAAAATGCATAAAATAGCTATATACACTAGAAATGCTCTGCTCGCAACGTCAGTATAAATAAAATTTTTTATACAACGTATCATATACGTCAAGCTGTTGGGTATGGTCGTACCCAGTGGTGCTCACATGACCATGGTCCCCACAAACTGTTTCGATGGTTAAGTTTATAATGTGGATCAAACCACGAAATTGAACACATTTTCTGTGAATGAAATTTTTGAAATCTTATATAAATGAAATTTCTATAGAATGTATCCTATACGTCAAGCTGTTAGGCATGGTCGTATCCAAGTGGGCTCACATGATCATGGTCCCCACAAACGGTTTCGATGGTTAATTTTACAACGTGGGTCAAACCACGAAATTGAACAAATTTTCTATGCGTGAAATTTTTCAAATTTTGTATATATGAAATTTTTTATAGAATGTGTCATTTACGTCAAGCTGTTGGGCATGGTCGTACCCAAGTGGGGCTCAAGTGACGATGGTTCCCACAAACTGTTCCGATGGTTAAGTTTATAACGTTTATCAAGCCACGAAATTGAACAAATTTTCTGTGAATGAAATTTTTGAAATTTTGTATAAATTATATTTTTATGGCACGTATCATTTACGTCAGGCTGTTGGATATGGTCTTACCCAAATGGACTCATATGACTATGGTCCCAACAAACTGTTTCGATGATTAAGTTTATAACGTGGATCAAACCACGAAATTGAAAAATTTTTCTGTTCTGCTTCCAAACTTCAAATGTAATTCAACTCTGCTAACTGTAAATTGTGCGTAAACCCATCAACAGTATTTTATGTTGAAACTATGACATAAAATTTTTATCTGTTTGCGCATAAATATTTTAAAACTATACAGTATACACGACAGACATATTTCTAATCTATGTACGAATGATTAAATATTGATCTTCCACGCAAAAAAACACGACTGAATTAATAAAACTCTGTACATCAGATTGACTGATATACGCACAATAAAATCGATAGCAGACGTGTACGTTTTTTGCTAATCCTACTTTAGTATTTCCGTTTAACAATGTAAACTGTAACGATTCTGTTCTGCTTGAAAAAACAAGAATTCAAACGGGCCTGGAGCTAGCATAAGATAGAGCAAAGGGGGCTCCTCATGCTACTGCTCGAGACGCTGATGCTGCAATTTAACTCACTCGACGTTAAAATTGATATTCATATATAATGTGCGGCTAAACTTAAAGTGACCCCGCTAAACGTCCTATTTTGTAATTTCCGATGTCGAATCCACATCCATTGTTACGGAACAAATAGGGTATTCAATTCGATTCACTGCAGACTTATGGCTTTTCATTTGGGTTATGACAATTCCGTAACATTTCATAGAGTTTAAACAGGATTCGCCTCTGTTCGCGAACAAATTTAATGGAACTGTGACGTCATAAACGCAACGGTCATATGATTTATCAATTACTGTTCGCGAACAAGCGACATTTTAATACAAATCCGACAAACATCTGTTCACGAACATATTTGATATTCGCGAACAAAAAGTAGCATTTTCTGACCAACGTGAAAATGTTCGATGACGAAAATTTTTACAAAAAGCAAACTAGGATGGTCAGCGGGTCATTTTAAGTTTAGTTGCGCATAACCAAATTTGAGCTCTTTCAATATTTTCCAAGTTCCTCGAGCACCCATCTTAGTTGCTTTAGCTACGGACCTTAACTCAACATTCATCCATGCTTCTAGCAGTGTTCGATTGTAAAATCTGTTATAACCGTTTGATGTAGGTAATTGCAACCATTAATTGTCGGTCTGCTGCTGTGTAACTTCTGGGTTAACTAAACAGCTGCCGCAGTAGTTTTTATGAGTTTTTCAGTGGTTGAAATACTAGAAAGACGCATTGGCCAAACCGTCTTTCCATAAGTGTTGTAGTTTTGTAATGGTTTTGCTGGCTGTAGCCGCGAAATTAGGGTAGTTAACTTTCTGTGTTTATTATTGCTATATTGGCCCGGTTTATTGCTCTTCAGTATATACTTTCTACCAGCTCAAGATTAACAAGGCAAGAAGATTTGCAGCATCTCGAATCCTTCTCGAAAACCTGAACAGCAGTACAAATGACCCGCATTGTAATGCACAAGGCACGTTTATTAAAGCATGGCCGAGTGGTCTAGCACGCTATCTCGCCGCATCAATTCAGAAGGCATGTGTTCATCTCCGGCTTGCTCCGGCATTTTAACATTTGGAGTAGTTTTCTGTTGCAAGCAAATAAACGATCCTTCGAACATACAAACCCATTGTGGGCTTAACATGGTATTAGGAAAAAGTAACTGAAGACCATGCTATATCGTTTATTCTATTGTTGTGAATTGATAAAGGATGAGTTTATGTGCCAAATTCGAGACTTGTAGGTTCCACAAGCACAATTTAAACAAGCATCACTATGTATATCACAGGTTTAAGGTTGAACATAATACTCAAAAATTGTAGAAACGCAATGGTCCCCATGGCTAATTTTACTTGATACGGTGTATGTTTTAAGAGTTGGAGCTCTATTTAACACACCCGTCAGGGCTGCAACTTTGTTTTCCCCTTTTGTTCGAATGTGTACTTTTAGGTTGTTTATTTACGTAATTAAAATATAGTTTATTTCGTATTCGTAGATTTCTACATAATAGACATATAAAGATTCCGTTCAAGTTTGCTATTACGTGGGGATGTTGTTCATCAATTTTACTTAATTAGTCGAAACTCTGCGCTAAAGGTGTAAATTAGCAGCTGCCGCGTAGTTATTAAAATACGTAAGAAAATAAATATTTTTAGTTGAGCGAAATAATGCTTGAAACAGGTGTTGTTTCAAAAAACCGGTAGTTGCTATTCATTATCCAAATATCTCTATTCGGTGATGCAAAATTGTATCACTTGTGTAAACAGTGCAACTGCAGTAAAGCAAAACTCGTATAATCTGACGCAAAGCTTGTATGAAAGCTAAACTAAACAACCTTGATGGTGTTACTGTTAAATTTTGTTCACAGTTCGGTAGTCAGAAGTTTCGTATATCTGAGTTGGATAAATTCAACTAGCGGACAGTAGTTAATAAAAATTCTGACCACGCATGAAAAAACGTTTGCGTATTAATTGTGCTATCATAAATTAATGAGCCATGCGTCATATACGAAACAAAATGACAATGCTATTAATACCAAGTTTAGAATCATATCGGTAAGTAATTTCACCTTTTATTTGTTACAGCGGCCCATAAACAATTAACGGTGTATTGTACAAATGATGTATTCAAAATGCTTTCTTTTTGCAGGAACATTTCATTTAATAGCTGCTTGAATTAATAGTTCACTTTGAAAAACTGAAACTTCTAGTATTACTAAGAAAGGTCACCAGTTTCGTAATAATTAACGGTGTATTGTACAAATGATATATTCAAAATGCTTTCTTTTTGCAGGAACATTTCAATAGTTGCTGTGTAATAGTTCAATTTGAAGAACTGAAACTTCTAGTATTACTAAGAAATGTCAACAGTTTCGTAATAATTAACGGTGTATTGTACAAATGATATATTCAAAATGCTTTCTTTTTGCAGGAACATTTCAATTAATAGCTGCTGTGTAATAGTTCACTTCGAAGAACTGAAACTTCTAGTGTTACTAAGAAAGGTCACCAGTTTCGTAATAATTAACGGGGTATTGTACAAATGATATATTCAAAATGCTTTCTTTTTGCAGGAACATTTCAATTAATAGCTGCTGTGTAATAGTTCACTTCGAAGAACTGAAACTTCTAGTGTTACTAAGAAAGGTCACCAGTTTCGTAATAATTAACGGGGTATTGTACAAATGATATATTCAAAATGCTTTCTTTTTGCAGAAACATTTCAATAGCTGCTGTGTAATAGTTCAATTTGAAGAACTGAAACTTCTACTATTACTTAGAAAGGTCACCAGTTTCGTAATAATTAACGGTGTATTGTACAAATGATGTATTCAATATGCCTTCTTTTTGCCGGAACATTTCAATTAATAGCTGCTGTGTAATAGTTCACTTCGAAGAACTGTAACTTCTAGTGTTACTAAGAAACGTCACCAGTTTCGTAATAATTAACGGTGTATTGTACAAATGATATATTCAAAATGCTTTCTTTTTGCCGTAACATTTCAATTAATAGCTGCTGTGTAATAGTTCACTTCGAAGAACTGAAACTTCTAGTGTTACTAAGAAACGTCACCAGTTTCGTAATAATTAACGGTGTATTGTACAAATGATGTATTCAAAATGCCTTCTTTTTGCCGGAACATTTCAATTAATAGCTGCTGTGTAATAGTTCACTTCGAAGAACTGAAACTTCTAGTGTTACTAAGAAACGTCACCAGTTTCGTAATAATTAACGGTGTATTGTACAAATGATATATTCAAAATGCTTTCTTTTTGCCGGAACATTTCAATTAATAGCTGCTGTGTAATAGTTCACTTCGAAGAACTGAAACTTCTAGTGTTACTAAGAAACGTCACCAGTTTCGTAATAATTAACGGTGTATTGTACAAATGATGTATTCAAAATGCTTTCTTTTTGCCGGAACATTTCAATTAATAGCTGCTGTGTAATAGTTCACTTCGAAGAACTGAAACTTCTAGTGTTACTAAGAAACGTCACCAGTTTCGTAATAATTAACGGTGTATTGTACAAATGATATATTCAAAATGCTTTCTTTTTGCCGGAACATTTCAATTAATAGCTGCTTAATAGTTCACTTCGAAGAACTGAAACTTCTAGTGTTACTAAGAAACGTCACCAGTTTCGTAATAATTAACGGTGTATTGTACAAATGATGTATTCAAAATGCCTTCTTTTTGCCGGAACATTTCAATTAATAGCTGCTGTGTAATAGTTCACTTCGAAGAGCTGAAACTTCTAGTGTTACTAAGAAACGTCACCAGTTTCGTAATAATTAACGGTGTATTGTACAAATGATATATTCAAAATGCTTTCTTTTTGCCGGAACATTTCAATTAATAGCTGCTGTGTAATAGTTCACTTCGAAGAACTGAAACTTCTAGTGTTACTAAGAAACGAAACCAGTTTCGTAATAATTAACGGTGTATTGTACAAATGATGTATTCAAAATGCTTTCTTTTTGCCGGAACATTTCAATTAATAGCTGCTGTGTAATAGTTCACTTCGAAGAACTGAAACTTCTAGTGTTACTAAGAAACGTCACCAGTTTCGTAATAATTAACGGTGTATTGTACAAATGATGTATTCAAAATGCCTTCTTTTTGCCGGAAGATTTCAATTAATAGCTGCTGTGTAATAGTTCACTTCGAAGAACTGAAACTTCTAGTGTTACTAAGAAACGTCACCAGTTTCGTTGACACTCTTGTGTTCCTAAATTTTCTATTATTTATCTATTTATTATTTCTGTATTAATATTTTATTACTTTAACATCGCAGATATTGTAATATCATATCAGTAAATTAATTTGTGGTATTCAAAATTGAGTTGTCCAAGCTTTCAGCACATTCAGCGCACGCGGCCAAGAATTCCGCTGATTTGGTCGGGCAGCTAAAAGATACACTGATAGAGTCCAGCTTCACAGTCTTTAATAATTTCAAATAAAATAGATCTTGGAACTATTTACAGGCAATTAAGCACATTGAACCTATAATAGGATAAAAAAATTTGTACCATTAATTTGGAACATCAATTTTTGAAGCGATTTTTTCATCTGTAAATCATCTCCCGGACAAAGACATATTAGGATATTCATGCACAAAAAGGCATGTAAATTGCGAACGAACCCGTCGAAACATAAGTGACATAGTATGACTTTCAATATTCTCATCTATGAATCTTCTCTATGCATAACTAAGACTAAGACACTAAGATACACTAAGACTTCGTACGAGACGTGTGCTTTAATTTTGTATGCGTTCCAATACTATTCGTTCCAATTTCCACGTGTATGGTATATAGAGTGTTCATATTAAATCCGATACAATCCAATCTGGCAGCATATATGCAGCAAACTTACATAAATTTTAAGGAACAATAAGGGAAAATGCAGAAATTATGAGATAAAATTTGTGACATCGGGGGAAGTTTTTGGCTACGACCCTACCTAGTACCCTCTCTCCACCACCCACAGCGCTCCCTTGCCACCGGATGTTGGAAACCTATGATACGGTAGATGGAGAATTTAGACTTTGGGAACGATATTGGATTCAATTTAAACGAATATCGGATAAGATCGGGACCAGACCTAACTGTACGGGAACGAACTAGATCGGAGCGGGCGCAATGTGGACCCGGCTTATATGTAAATAGTGACTTAATATAGTAAATATGCTGTAAAAATACATAAAGTACTTTCGCGATACAGTGCTACATGTTGTACAAGGACTATTGAACTTCGTAGCGACAAAGTGTTTTCGAATTGTTGCTATTAAATTTTACAAATGTACATTGTTTAAGTTTTAACGTTATGTATAACTCAAGGCAAAGGTAATAAGTGTACAACAGTTGCACTCAAACGGGTTCTTGCTTTCTGGTACCAAAAATAAATTTCTAGAAATTTTGTTTTTAACTTGACTCATCTAACCTGTTCGTTACCCTTATTTCTAAAGCATATATTGCGCTTAGTTTTAGACGAGGTTTGGGGACAAAGCATTTACGTCTATTAATTCCCAATAGTATTTCTGCACGTAAATACACATTAATTCGTGAAAATACGCTTGTTTTTGCATTTAATCTACTGCTTTAAATATATCAAGTTTTACAATCAGTTATTCTGTTGAATATAACAAGTGAACTCGTGGTCAATTTTTATAACCAGCCAACAATGAACCACAACGACTATGCCCAATATTTTCTTTGACGAGAGCAAATGTATTTCCTTTTTCTTTCCGACTTCGGGCTAACAAATTTTGCAGCGCCTAACTCAAGACCGCGTTAAGCCGTAACAATGCGCAAAATCTAAAGTTATATATATTTATGTTTCCAACTAGTCACAAATATCGCCGGGTCATACATGCATTGAATTCGCAAAAATATACCAGTTTTGTATGAAGCAAACAGCTTTATCGAAAAAAGTGTAACCTGTAATGGCGTTTTGTAGCAAGTATAAAGCCTTTAAATTTGTGAATTTTACTGTTTTTGGCTACGTATAAGATAAAGGCGCTACCCCGTTGGTCTGAAAGAATTAGCATTCATAATATTTTGGGGCGGTTAGTACAGGGGCTATATTTATTATACAGCTAGACTGCTATACTTGCTTGTTTGATTTTTCAAATAACATTGATTAATTAAAGTACAATTTTCACGGCTGTTCGGATTTTGCCGCCTGAGGTGCCTTTGTATCATTTTTATCATGAATCGTTTCTAAACCCCAATATTCTTACTACACAACCACATGACCAAGCCGAACTAACTTGGAATTTGTGGCACAATCCTGGAATTTTGGACTAAGACAGTCATGCAGTGTTTTGAACGGATATTCCGGCGTGTTTTCAGGTAAAGGATCTGGAGGAGGACCATCTTCGCGGCAATTTGTGTCACCTTCCGGGCAGTTGTTGCAACTGAAAATATCCGATTTCATAAAATTATTTTTAGAACATCAAATGTTATAACTCAGAAATGAATCGAAAAGTTTTTTATATTCAACTCACCTAAAATCATCAAATATACCAATCTGTCATTTATTTTAATTCAAACAATAACCTGGAAACAACCTAGTACACTCACTGGCGGCGTGTTTTACATAAAGAACTCTAATTGATGAAAGCCCTATTGCGAGGAAATTACAGAAAATGGTGATGACAATGGTTGATGTTTTAAGTAGTTCAAGACCGAAAAGCCCTTAAACGGTAAAATAACAACATCGTGGCAGCGGAATGACCTAGTTAACAAACCAATTTCAACCACTTATGATAATGATGATGAACAATATACATTATCCAGTAAAATAAAGCTTTTCTTAATTCTTAATAAAAAATGATATTCGTAGTGATGCCTTAAATATAAATGTCGTTGGTAGTGAAAAACGGATTTATTAGGTATATGTAGTATACCTTGACGTTGTTGAACATTTTGCTGTACTATATACGCTAAAAGACAGACAATCCATTCCTTAACCTATCTTTTAAGCTGCTTTTTAGATTTAATGATTAGCTCTGTTGAGAAAAGAAATCTTACCTGAGTATCGTCATTTTGACTTATTCATAGGTATGTTAGATGTCACCGTAAAACAAGTTTTGAAATTTATGGACTATGGTTTCTCAGAGTCAAAGTCAAAGTCAAAGTTTATTGAACATCAAGACTACGTTCATATAGATGATATACACGGAACAACGAAATAGTCGATAATAAATTTGAAGCGTGAAAATGCAGCAACCAACAATATTCAATAAAAAGGTTAGAAAGGGGGACGAGTTTTACTCTTGCATCTTAACCTAAGTTCCGGTTATAGTAGAGAATCTCTAAATTTATGTTAGAACAATTAACAAGCAATGATTTCACAGAGTAATGTACAAAGATGACAACTCCTCCACCATGGGACCTTTCGCTATCCTTACGGAACACTGAAAACTCTGGGCAGTTAAACATTGAGTTTGAAAATTCGTCGTGTAACCATGTCTCACAGAAACTAATAATTTTAAAGTTTCCACTGTTAAGAAGGCATTCCAATATTGCTACTCTATTCGCTAAGCTTCGGACATTAGCTAGTTTGCAGGGTATTGGAGAAGTATTTATACGCGTACGACTCGCCCCCACATCTAGTTTTCCGAAACAGGATAATTGCTCGCCTGTGCCATACTGCTGTTTACGTGTACCGTAATGTTTCTACCGGCTCCATAAAACGAATATTCTACCAGATGGATTTTGCCACCAGCGAGCTTGTTGTTGGTTATAAAACGTACCCTATACACAAACAATTTTCCGTTCAAAACAACATATTTGGTGCGATTGCAAGGATCATTATTGAGCTCAGAATTCAGACTCTGAACCTTTTTGTACAAAAACGACAGACGCTTTCGCTCTTCGGTTGTCATTGATTGCCGGAGAAAAATTCCTTTGCACTGTTCGCTGCATTTCAGATTGTGGACTCCACGGAGCACAGATTTAACCACATCTTACGGTAACCAGTCGAAGATTAGAATTGTTTGCATTTGAAACTGATTCAGGGCGCTGTCTTTTCGATTCAGTTGTCCCCATTCTTAATACTGATTCCACAGCACCACTATGAACCAAATACTGAACAATTTCAGTTGCTGTTTTCAGATTATGGTCGCGATCAATTTCAGTGAGTCCCTTAATTACAAGACATCGGCAATCAGGGTCGCCATCGTCTGTGATATTGGGACCGCAATTTATTCTATCAGCAATGTTTCTTGCCAAAACTTCCGCAAAAGACAGCGGTTACGATTGTTCAATGGCGGAGGCATTATTTGTTTGAGTTGGAGGATTTAAAGACTGTTTGATCCCAGCAATTTATGATGTTGTACCGTTCGTTTGCACTTGCATGGCGCTAAAACGAGCATTAATTGGTTCCGATTCGGCATCCACAGGGGTTCTCTGGCGTGAAATGTTTTGACAGCTGCTACAAACTACTTGCACAAATGAATTTCTTTGAATTCCGGCAATGATTTGTGCGTTAAGACGAGCACATGAGTAGTGTACACACCCATCGCAGTTATCACATGCGAAACAGTCGTCCCCACCCTCGCGTTAACATTCGCAGCAAAGGTTTAAGGCGACAGGCGTGTTGCGATAGTAGTTGCAGATGTTCTGAGCTGGGATGCTGGATTTTGGAAAGAACAACGTTGAGCAGTTGGTTGTTTTGAACCCTGACCGCCGTGCGTTCGTACTTGTTTCTCTTTCGAACCGTTTGTTTCGCCGGTTGGTTGATGTCCCATTTCGCTGTGACGAACGATTAATTTCTTAGGTGTTTGTTGTCAGCTTCAACTGTCGAAGAGAGTATCTTCAGATATTTAGCGACAGCAGCAATTTAACGTCCTTAGACAATAATTTGTTATATAATATATGTCTGGTGTAACACACCAGAAGCCCATTCACCTTTAGTCTTCCTCCTAAAACTGAACGCAATTGGGTTAAAACCTTAGATTCTACTTGGGTTCTATTCAAATAATGCTATAATAATTTGCTTAAATGAGTTTTGCAACCACAATTATCGTGCAGGTGTTTGAAATAAAGTGTATTTCGTACAATTTTGAACAAATGGTTGCCGCAACGGCGGATTGAATACAGAATAGTTTAGACCCGATCATAGCAGACCAGCCCATACGGTATGTCGGATCTGTCGATTAAATCTAGGAGGAACTTAGTAAAGAAAGTAAAGAACAAAATCCTTACAAATGCATGCCGCGCAACAAACTCAGTAAGCAACTCACTACGCAATGTACACTGCATCTAATACGTCGCTTTATGCACCAAAGTGTTGCGAATATTTGGATACGATCGCGTGAGTTTAACGTAAAACAGTTTTACAAACCAAACAGTTATATAATAACTAATAATAGATCCAAACCATAATTTCAGCAACGTATCCGCTAGGAACTAGTTTTAGAAATGCCATACTATGTATATATACGTGTCATCCGCTGTTATGTTTTGTTTGCATTACCTTATCCCTGAAGGAAAATCTAGTCGATTGCAATAATCACCACCAAAGACCAGTTTTCGTAAATTTATCACACGAATTTCAAAAGAAGAAATATCCAGCAGAACATCCATTAGTGACACGTACTGATTATACATATAATTTTATTATAGAAGTTTCGCTAGAATAAATAGCCACTAGAAAAACCGTTAGTGACACGCAATGATTATACAAGCAAATTTATCACAGAGGTTTCGCTAGAAGAAGTATCTAGTATAACATCCGTTTGTGACACGTACCGATTATGCATATAAAAATAATTAATATATCTTATTATTGGAAATGATAAAGGCGCAAAAACTTCGATGTCATGAAATATCATTAACCCATGGCATCGGGAACTTTTTTATTCTAAATTCTCAAATTAACGTTGCCTCAAATATTTCGGGTGTTCCACAATGCCAAAGTTAGCTCGATAAGGGTGTCCCACAACAAAGCGAATGTCCCCGTAGGCTAGCTATACAGATGCCGTGATATCTTAACCCAAACCAAATGAAGCGATTGCACGAATATTATGGAGATTGCGGTCCAAACAATATTAAGTTGCGCCAGACGATGAAAATAGTTGAGAGTCATACAAGTCAAGTCGGCACTTCCAATTAACTTTTCCTTCTTAAACAAAAGTGTATTTCGTGCAGCCTGAACAAACTTTTGCAGCATAATCGATTACAATATCTTACAGCTGCGGCTAGGTTCTTTAATGAACTTCGAAAACCGAGCGAATAACCTTGCACGCTGAAGCGCACGCCACACGACTAACTGGGTAGCACATGCTTGGCAATAGCAATTAAATGAACGAGTGAGTTTGTACCAATGGTTTCATTTTAGCAGAGCCGAAAATTAATAGTTTACAGACTGAAACTCACGCCACACGACCAACTGGGTAGCACATGCTTGGCAATAGCAATTAAATGAACGAGTGAGTTTGTACTAATGGTTTGATTTTAGCAGAGCCGAGCATTAATAGTTTACAGACTGAAACTCACGCCACACGACCACCTGGGTAGCACATGCTTGGCAATAGCAATTAAATAAACTAGTGAGTTTGTACCAATGGTTTAATTTTAGCAGAGCCGAACATTAATAGTTTACACACTGAAACTCACGCCACACGACCAACTGGGTAACACATGCTTGGCAATAGCAATTAAATGAACGAGTGGGTTTGTTCCAATGGTTTAATTTTAGCAGAGCCGAACATTAATAGTTTAGACACTTGCAACTTGCATAAGCCATCACTTCTAGTTATAGTTATTAAATTAGCTGATGCTACCATCATGCAGTATTAAAATTAAATGAGAGAGAATGATTTGTTTTGGAAGTTTTATTTTGGACAAAGGCGCTAAAACTGGAATTAAAATATTAGTTGAATTTCTTCCGTAGGGCTACGGAAGCTATCCTATTATACTTCTGTAGTCCCTTACTATCATACTCCTTCCTGGATATTTTGTAGCATACCCTATAGAATGTGCATATTGTCAATTTTTTTATAATATTTATAATAGCTATACATTTTTGCAGGCAGTGAACCACCCAACTTTTCTTTGATGCAGTTTTTGAGTTTGTAAATTGGCGGCGGCGATCCCGTTGGCCAGTGTTTGCTTTCGTCTCTGAAACCAAGTTCCATCAATACATTAAACAAATCCTCGTTGGATTTGTCACGATAGGTAAATATCTTAAAAACATTATCGTTTGTTCAGTGTCGATGTAAAAATACCATGTTTATATTAGTTATTTAAAAAAGGCATGTAGTTATTTTTATTTTTACATTTTGCATTTCCGTTGGTTCCATACTCTTGACAGTACATCGTTGAACCGATTTACAAATGTATTGCACATGCAATTAAGCAGAGTCGAATATTATAAATGTAACACAAAAAAGTATATAATTGTAGTTACGACTTGAGTGGCTAAAAATGAGATGCGTGAATTTTATTAGGCAGTGTTTGCAATACACACGGTCATGTAACGTCTGATTCTTCCAATCATATCCTGTTTGTGGTCACACGACTTGAGTGGCTAGAAATGAGATGCGTAAATTTTATTAGGCAGTGTTTGCAATACACGCGGTCATGTAACGTCTGATTATTCCAATCATATCCTGTTTATGGTCACAATGCAGCCGATTTGATCCGATACGTCCAAAATTCTGCGCTTATCGTTTAACTTGAACGTAGTTTGTATTTTATCACAAAACATCACCCGATTTGAAATCATTTAAAATTGAGTATCCGCTTTTCAATTGCATCGCATTAGATCAGATCAGGGTTGGGCACCGGAAAAAACCAACGGAAAAAATGGTTTTTTTCCGTTTTTTCCTACCCCCCCCGGAAAAAATGGAAAAAAACTATTTCAGAATTTTGGAGTCGAAAATAGTTGGAAAACCGTTTTGCAACAAAATATTATAGCCTTGAACATTATTTACACCCTTTTAAACAGCATTTACATTTCATGCGTATGATTTATATGGTAGAAATGGTATAACTATGCCATCGACTAAATTTATAATCTTAGCATAAGCATAGCTTGCCTCCTCCACAGCATAAAGAACTCTCGCCCGATGGTAAATTTAAAATAAATAGGCGCGGTGCGGTACTGAGTAGAGCTATGGAATTTGTATCGAGCATATGAAGGCAGTAAACTAGGCAGACACAGGCCAGGCACACATGCCCACAGATACATATGGGACGGGAGTTGGTTAGTGGTTACCCATAAAGTCAGCCCTCCCTCCAAGAAAAACCAAAAACCTAGGGGTTACACCCCTTGGTGGTTATCCACCACCATCCTACTCCATGCACCGGTCTGTTTACCTGTGATAGATACCCGCAGGCATGTATGTTTAGTACCACTCATGTCACACAAGGCACGCCATGTCATAAACTAAATAGCTCGACTGTTGGATCGTTGAGTTAAACCACATACTCTATTGTGTTAATGCGCTTCCAGCATCACTTGCAGGGCTGGAAGTTTGACACCAGTTAAGAGTAAGTCTAACAATACTGAAAATTATAATGCCGCAATCGACAATTTTAAACGTTATCAATGAACAATACTATTGTTACAATAGTTTGTTAAGTTTTGAGTTGAAGATAAATACGCAATTGGTTTATCGCTAAATAAAACAAACATAGCTACCTGTTTAACCATAGGGCGGCTCTGCCTTGGAACCATTGAAACCCGGTCTGAACAATCTTAATGTTATATTATGTGGTCAATTGCTCGCCCGCAAAATCCCAATTTAATCGCCTTTAGATAAATGCTGGGTATGCCATTATACTTTTGTAAGTCTGAGCTTCGATAGTTACCAAGTATGCGTATCTTAGCAAGTTAATTAAAAAATACATTATGTTTTGCTTCTTTTTCCATGCTAATTTTCATTTATATACATTTTTCAATAAATATCGCATTTATTTCAGTAGCCAATGCTTATATACTGTCATGTCATACGAACTTAATAACCAACCAGAAACTTTATATTTGTCCAATTACGGTGCATTGGCATTTTACAAAGGAATCCCAGCGCAGGTTCTGTCTCCAACGGCGCGACCTTTGTATCAATATTAAATAGATGAAGACGTGAGAGATGCTTTGCAGTATATATAATATACCAGCAGCGTTTTAACATGCTATCGCGCAAATACCATGCTGAAAAATATGAGTTTACGGTTGCCTATGAAGTTCTTTCTATGTGACAACATTGCAGTTTTAGACCTTTTTCAGTAATTAAGGCATTAATAATCAACAACGGAGATTCAATTTCGCATAAAACTGTGTTTACTGCTATTTTTCTAACAGGCTAACAAGTAAACAGCTAACAATAAATTTTACTTTTTTCCGTTTTTTCCGGTTTTTTCCATTTTTTTCCGGAAAAAACCGGTTTTTTCCGGTCCGACTTTTTTCCGGAAAAAACCAACCCTGGATCAGATGCACTGCGAAGACTCTATATGCAATACACGACCATATCAAATGGAACTCAATATCAACACGCCATAGAAAAGATGAGGATACTTGTCAACAATAAAGATAACAATCGAAGATCTTTAATTAAAGATAAAGATAATAATCGAAGATCTTTAATTAAAGATAAAGATAATAATCGAAGATCTTAAAAAAAATAAACATAATTTCAAGAACAACCAAATTCTTTCTAAGATAAAGATAATAATGGAAGATCCTTAATTAAAGATAAAGATAACAATCGAAGATCTTTAATTAAAGATCTTCCATTATTATCTTTATCTTTGATAAAAGATCTTAGATTGTTATCTTTATCTTTAATTAAAGATAAACATAATAATGGAAGATCTTTAATTAAAGATAAAGATAACAATCTAAGATCTTTTATCAAAGATAAAGATAATAATGGAAGATCCTTAATTAAAGATAAAGATAACAATCGAAGATCTTTAATTAAAGATAAACATTATAATGGAAGATCTTTAATTAAAGATAAAGATAACAATCGAAGATCTTTATTAACGATAAAGATAATAATCGAAGATCTTTAATTAAAGATAAAGATAATAATCGAAGATCTTTAATTAAAGATAAAGATAATAATCGAAGATCTTTAATTAAAGCTAAAGATAACGATGGTAGATCTTTAATTTAAGATAAAGATAACGATCGTACATCTTTAATTAAAGATAAAGATAATAATCGAAAATCTTTAATTAAAGATAAAGATAACGGTAGTAGATCTTTAATTAAAGATAAAGATAACGATCGTAGATCTTTAATTTTAAAGATAAAGATAATAAACGAAAATCTTTAATTAAAGATAAAGATAACGGTAGTAGATCTTTAATTAAAGATAAAGATAACGATCGTAGATCTTTAATTTTAAAGATAAAGATAACAATCGTATATCTTTAATTAAAGATAAAAATATCAATCATAGATTTTTAAATTAATGATAACTGTCGTAGGTCTTTAATTACAGATAACAATCGTAGATATTTAATAAAAAAAAGATAACTATTATAGATCTTTAATTTAAGATAAAGATAACAATCGTATATATTTAATTAAAGAGAAAGATAACGATCGTACCTGTTTAATTAAATATAACAATCGTAGATCTTTAATTAAAATACGCTGAGAGCTTTAAACGTTGCTCGATTTACAAATGCACTCAACACTGGTTACCATATATGTACTGTGAATGTGAAAAAAGTATTGCAACAGGTTAAAACCCACTCATAATACTAAAAATTTAAAGCAAAACCACTTTATAGATATTTTTATCTGTAGAACAAACATGGCGTCACTTGGATTGACCACTGACGTAGCCTGGCAAAAGTGAACTATTGGCACCGTTCTAAAACTTTTTGGACCCGGTTGAATAAAATTGATTTAACTAATCATCTGCGATATAATAAGAACCTATAATTGCCAGGTGTCAACAGCTTAAGTCCTATGGCATCCCGGGGGAGCACATTCTGCTTTAGGTTTGGACCTTCGGCCTGGACGACCTGGCAATGGTCCTTAACCCTTTAGACGCCTATGAGCATGTATGAACTATATTCAAACAAATATGTACATCACACAAAAATGCATTACCCGTTTGCCGCTTCGATCATCTTTCTTTCGAGATCCCGTTGACAATCGATTTTTGCCCGACGCTTGCATTTACAAAAATTCGATTTGTTGCATGTGTCCTAGAATGACGTTTTTAACTGCTGAGTATAAACGTTTGTATTTTGTGACTCTATTGTCTTCATTTCTACGAAGATATCGAAAACATTTTTTTCAGTGTTATACATAAGCTTTAGTCGGTATTTCCTCAAACACCACTATTTTGAAAAATATTTTAAACGCGCAAGAAAATTTTCATAATCTAATATCACTTTAAGAGAATTGTCTGTTTGCAACCAAAATATTTTCCTTCAATGTCAAGAAATTAAGCGCAAAGATTAAAGTTTAGGCAATCAATAGCCAATATGAATTTGAAAGTGGCTCAGATATTTTTCTTTGTATCTGGCGACAGAATTTGATCTGCTCAAATTTTAGTTTGCTTGATACTCCTGTGGGCTTCAAACTATAAAGACAGGTACGCGATGCGGCTGGCGTTCACAATTTATTAAATAATGCATAAACTAAACTCTTACTATTAATATCCATAATTATAATTAGCTTGCAGTAAGTGATTCGATTTTCGGTTTAAATCAAGAATGACCAAAGAGGCTATGTTCACTAAACACAAAATCCGGAAATTATAACAAATACTACCGTCAACTATACTCCGCATTTAACTATCGCATGATAACTTTCTACTAATTATATATAACTTAGGATTATTTGATAACATGACTGAGATAGATCAAGAATTGGGATAAAATACTTAAAAAACGCGTGAAAACTATTTAGTGGCAAGTACACAGGTTAGCAGTCAAGAAAAACCGGGTTCCGAGTAGTGCGTCGGGTATCCGGGTATCCCATTATTACATATTTCGACTCGCTTGAACTTTAGTTTACATAATATGACCATGACATGATATCTTCTTAATTTTCTTTAGCATGACGCTAATAATAATCTACAAGCCTTATTTATAGATTGGGATACGTAATTTGGCCATGATTGGGCTGAAGGGGAAAAATCAGAGAAGGGGCCCACCATCTTTTCAGTATAGTCCCCATAGTTTCTGGACCACCAATCATATCTTACCCCCAAAAGAGATCTCTTCGAGATCAGGGTCGCCCCTTTTCAGGTATAACCTCCTGATGATTCTAAATTATTGTTCTTTTTATTTGGATTTTTTGGGTATAGAGGCTTACTTGGCAATTTTTTTCCTAAAGCTCCGGTTAGTATTGTCACCGCTTTAACCCCCCATAGATCAGTTTTTCCTGCTCTTACCAATGGAAAAGTTTGAGGGCTCTAGCTCTTCAAGGGTGTTCAGGAGAGGGGCCCAATTTCAGGGGTCGGATTTTTTTAGAAATATGGATTTTGGATTTTTTGACCTCTTTGGACATAACTTTGGATTGGTTTGACCAATTGGGCTCAAATTTGGATATAATATAGAAAATGCAATGGGCTATATGGTGTTGCATAAATTGTGACGATTACTGTCCGTCGCAATAAGATATGGCTCCCGATATCGGGAATGCAAGCGAAAAATGGATATTTTGACGTTTGGAAGTTGGGTTTAGACTGGGCTCAGTTTTAGGGTAAGCTTGAAGGTTAGGTTAGGGTATCCGAAAATACTGCACCGGCAAACGCAGGCGAGGAAGCACCAGTACTGTGCACCCAAAACCATGGCAGTTAGCCAGCGCAGCGGCTTAGTATGGGGGTCCGGGGGGCGGTAGCCCCCCGGCTTAGTCTTAGGCTTAGGCGGTGATGATGCGGGTTCCCGGTCGGACATGTTGAAGTATTAGAGGCATGATTGTGTTGATGGTGCGATTGGGGACGTGGAAAAGTAGACACTTGCCCGTTTGTCGTTCAATCTTGCCCACCACCCAACCATGCTGACAACATGGCATGCCGAGGTTGTATTTTTGTCGTTTAAACTTCGACTCGTCAACTTATACGTCGATACCGGGGCCACCCAACATGCTGTTTTGCCAATGATCACGGTCATAAGCCACAGCGACATCCCTACAGTAGTTGTACCAGTTGGTAATGGTATCTGTGGCGACCCCTGTTTACAAGCGAATGACGTGTGACGGCAAGTTGTTGATGTAGCCGAAAATGATCACGAGTGTCGTTTCCAATGTGATCCGGTGACCGGCAAAAAATGAGCCGCTTCGGATAGATAATTTGGCTCGGCAATTTTTACAGCGCCATTCGTACTTGTCAAGGCGCGCGAGGTCATTACAAATACAGCCAAATACATCGCGTCGCCTCATGTACATTGTTGATTGTTTGCGATAAGTCTCCATTGGGCAAGCAGAACAATAGTATCTTCATATGTACTTGTTCTACTCACCATTTGGTTATAGGTCATGCGCAAATTGTTATTATCAGGTTCAGTATTAAGTATAGTAGTAAGGGGCGAAATGTTAAATCTAGTATTTTGAGGTCTGCCACGTGCTGTCATAGCTTAACATTATGTTGTAAAATATAAAAAAATAGAAAATAAATCATCAATCGCTCAATCGAGCGTTCCCAAAGGGTATCTTCCGAAGTGGTTAGCTATTCTTGCGGATAACTTCAGAGGGAGGCCAGATATATCGACATGAATGGTACCATTGAGTTTCTCCTGTAATCCTGGATTAATCTAGGTGCATCATGTCTATTTTGCAAAAAAAAAATTTTCTAAATTTTCAGGTGACATTTCACAGGTGGGACCATTGGGTAAAAACAGAAAAAAATGAAAAAATATTTTTCGGAAAATGGTCGTATTCGGTATTTTTGCACTCAGCTCGTCGAGCTGAGTCGATTGGTACCAATTTACCAATACCAAAAAATTTTTTTCGGAAAATGGTCGTATTCGGTATTTGTGAACTCAGCTCGTCGAACTAATTCGATTGGTACCAATTTACCAATACCAAAAAAAATTTCGGAAAATGGTCGTATTCAATATTTTTGAACTCAGCTCGTCGAGCTGAGTCGATTGGTACCAATTTCAGCGGGGTGCGACCATTTGCTGGTTCCCCCAGCCCAAACAGCGCCCGTAAGTTTATCGTTGCGGATACGAAATTTGAGCAGATACAACAGAATACGAGAACTACAAAAGTTAGTGTAGTTAGGCAGCTAACCGGGTACTCAGGTAGTTTAGTCGGGGTATTCGGGCAACGATACGCTTGGCCCATGCCTAACAATTACATCAGCATCGAATATTTTATACTTTCAGCAAAAATGACAGCAATGAATATGTTACCAGAGCATTCATAAATGTGTATATATACAATATAAATTATTGACTAACTGTTGTCGTAGCCGAGATAGAAATAGCCACTACACCAACCAAACATGCGACAGCAACAACAAACTTTAGCAACATAGTGCGATTATTGAAAATGCTAAAGCGTTAATAATTTATGCTAAATCTAAAGTGCTGATAAAATCCAGTTGAAATTAATTGTACTACATAACCATTGCTCTCAAACTGCATAATTTTCTAATTTCAAAGTTCATTGTGTGAACCAATAAATTTGACGATATGCGAATATTAGTCTTAAGGAGCAGACCAATAATATGAAGCGTTCGACAGAGAATCCCGAAATTGTGGATTCTTCCGAGATCAAAGCAAAACAGATGGCCACTACCCCAGTTATGCATGAAGTCAGCAAATGAAATTTTAACTTTTCAAAACACTTTTCGATATCTTAAAAAACACAATGGACTTTATGCAGGATTCACAGAATAGGGTAAAAAGGGAAGTTTATTAAAAGAGGTGAGAGAAAAAAATTTAGGAGGAAAAAAATTTTATTTTAAAAACAGTGTACAGATTGTCTTAAGACGCTGTGATATTAGATCTCTAACAGATAGCGTAAGAGACTACTATATACATAGCCAATAAATAAGAATCTAACGGAGACAAATCAGC
This sequence comes from Trileptium ribeirensis, assembly GCA_030248225.1. Taxonomy (NCBI): domain Eukaryota; kingdom Metazoa; phylum Nematoda; class Enoplea; order Enoplida; family Thoracostomopsidae; genus Trileptium; species Trileptium ribeirensis. The sequence goes on from JASANE010026021.1 coordinate 38,815, forward strand.
GGCAAGAAAATATAGAATAGAATTTCAGCAGAAAAAAATACTAAAAAAAGCAAACCGGAAGAGAACAACACATAGAAAAAAATACGTGTAGGTCCCTTGCCAGGAGATTGCACTGCAGAACATTATATCAATACCAAATACAATCACAAAAAAAAAAAAAACCAAGAGAGAGATAAAAAAATATATATAAAAAGAATATACAAACAAAAGAATAATAAAAATAAACAGAGCAAAGGGACAAATATATATATAAAATAACATATTAATTATACAGGATAATCGTAAATTAACCATATACAAGCAGAAAAAACAAGAGAAAAATATAAATAACACACATCATAACACTAATCATTGTAATATATAGTACTATAACTCGAAATTAAATAAGCAAGCGAGAGGAAACCACAATAAGAAACATCGCTATACACCTATAAAAAACTTGCTTTACCTTATAGGAACACAGACGTTATACTCCCCTATTACAGCATAATTACAACTCCCTATTTAATATATATATATAATAAATAATAATTATATAATAAAATTATAATAATAGATAAGAAAAAAAAAAATTATAAATATAATAAAAAAATATAATCAAAACTAAATCAGATCGCACGCGCGAAGATAAAATTATATATATAATAAAATATATATCTAATATTAAAGATATAAATTAAAATTAAGAAGACTATATAAATATATAATATAACTATATATATAAAATATATAAATTATACTTATAATTATAGTAAAATCAAAAATAATAAAAAAATAAATACAAAAAAATATATATATATATAAAAAAAAAAAATACAAAATAATATATATATCAATAATAATATATAATCTATAAAAAAAAAAATAAAAATATAATTAAAATCAAAAATAAAATATAATAAAAATATAAAATCAAACAAATATAATATAACGATGACACAATAAATCTATTAAAAAAAATTTATATATAAATAAAAAAAAATATAATATATAAAAAAAAAATAAATAAAAAATACAAATATAAATTATATTAATATATAATGATAATATATTAAGAAACAAAAATAAAACAATAATATAAATATATCAATAATATACTAAACTAATATCACATCTCCAAATACACCCAACTCCGATCTCCGACAGAAGCAAAGCTTCATATATATAAATTATATAAATATAAAAATAAAAAATAAATAACATTCTATATAAAAAAAATAAAAATATTACAAAATATAAATATTCGCAAAAATATAATAATATAAAAATATAATATATATAAATATAAAAAAAAATTATAAATAAAAACATAATATACAATAAATATATTACACATAAAACATATATATAATAACCACTATAATATATATAATCACTATATATTATTAAATAATAATATTATTAATAAACAATTCTAAATTATTATATATATATATATAAAAAAAATAATATATATAAAATATAAATATTAATAAGAAAAATAATAAAAAAACACTAAAACGAGAAAAAATACAACAAAAAAAAACACCAATAAACAAATAATATATAAATATTCATAATACCACACACAAACCTGAACCCACAAAAATACAACAACATAATATTAAAATAGAAAAAATATAAACTTATAAAAACATATAAACAAAAACAAAACAAAAGACAAATACATAAATTAAAAACAAAAAAAAAATAATATCAATTAATAAACAAATCAATAAAATAATAAAATAAAATAAAAAAATACAAAAAAAAACTAAAGACACAATTCAAACAAAAAAAAAAACCACCATAAAACATAAAAACAAAAACACAAACCACAAACCCCCCCAACTTAATGGCACATAGACTTTCATGGCACACAATATGTGCCGCAATTTTGATGTCGCTGGCACATTCGTAAACCTGCCTTAAGTACAAGTAAACATTTAAGCACAGTCTTCGAATAAGCCCCTAAAATATATGGTAAGACAAAGTATTTGTTCCGTTGAATTAGATAATTTTGTTAGATTAGAACCTCCATAATTATTTAATCAACCGGGGTCATTGTAAAATTTAAAGATTTCTAGAATTTATTAAATTCTCTCAAACAAAGTCGACTTTATTATTTCTGCGCCAATTTCTATTTGCATTTAATTGCACTAAAAACAAGGTGCTGCCCATAATCTGCCAGATTTTAGTTCTACTCGATTTGATTTCGCCACGCGTTTAGATAATTGAATCGTCTTTTCGGTGGCTGAAAACAAATCAGCACAGAGTAAATGTTTTTCATGGTGATCTTATTCAATGTGTACAGTCGTACGGATGCCGAAAGTGATCCGGGTTGAATTGGATTCAAATCTTTGGCTTGTTTTAGTATCCATTTTTAGCAATTGGTTTTACACAGTCGTTTGGATGCCGTAAGTGATCCGGGTTGAATTTGACTCAAATCTTCGGCTTGTTTTAGTATCCATTTTTAACAGCTGGTTTTACACAACCATAGAGGATTATTTGCTAGACATTACAATCGGTTAATATTTAGTATTAAAAGTTTTATGCTCAAAAGTTCGAAATAATGGCTGACAGCACAACAGTAAGGAATTTTTCAATTAGCCCGGCAAATTAAAGAACCCGATATAAAATAATTTAGCCAAATACTTAGATCAGCTACTGAATTGTTAGAGCTGCAACAAAATTTTACTAATTATACAGTATCAAGTAAATATTGTAAAAACTGTTGTGACTTATTTTGATAACTTTTAGCATCAAAAGTTCTATTTATGATTTTGTACATGTGGTACTGCTTCCTATTTATAGCACCTATCATAATCTATGTACGACTTCTATCTAACGCCTACTTTGGCATACAGCATAATGTAGCATACAGACATGTTTATCATGTATTACTGGGATTACCTTTCTGCCAAATTAATTCTGGTGTTACCTAGGTTAAACTCAGCGGTGATAATTCATGTATAAATTTATTGTTTTCACATTATTCCTATATAAATTAGGAAGCAAGGATAAACATGATCTATAACTTGTATATACAAACTTATATATACAAACATTCAGTGCTTTACAAGTTCATATAGCTGTTTTATAAATCAAAGACTATACGCTCACTGTCATAAAAAATTTAAAATTTAAAATATCAATTAGCTACTTCAACAAAATAGTAAAAATTAAGTATATTTTAAATGTTTTAATGTACTTTTATAGATATTATTTTACTAGACACCTCCAAGATTATTATTCAGATATTTAGACATCAGTATATTTCAAATTACGAAACGACCCGTTAACAACACGGAACTATCTATTGTTTTGCGCGATACATTGTTTGCCAAATGTAGAAAATAATTTACTAAAATTTATAAGCGATAATTCCACACATATTCTTACATGGATGCGGATCTACTTTAAAAAAGTGCTGAACAAATATATTTAAAATTAATTTGGTTAAAGCTTAGACTAGAAAAATAATAAAAATTTAGAGTCTGGATTACTACAGAAAAAACACTAAAAATTGAAGTCTGGATTTTATTGAAGAAAAGCGCAAAAAATTGAGGTCTGGATTTATTGGAAAAAACAAAAAATTGAGGTCCGGATTTTATTAGAGAAAAAGACAAAAAAAAATTGAGGTCTGGATATTACTGGAGTATAAAAATGGAGGTAAGTCGCACTGTCTAAAAAGACTGCTCTGGATCCCTTGGCGTCCTCATTTGCGTCCATGTGTTTACACATTTCAAAAATTGTATGTAGAGCTTAATTTTGGTCGCTCTTTAAAATAAACTATTACGTGCCTTTAACGACACTGTTGTATGTATGCTGTATCTAATAAAACATGGAATCATATAACGTTTACTTCTAAAAACGAATGAATCAAATTTGTTCCCTCGAGGTCAAGAAGACTGACCTGTCCAACTAGGATCAGCCCAGACAGAGAACAGATCATATTTCTAGACATGATATATGGCAAACTTTTAGCTAACTTACAGCGTTTAAAATTAACTATTACGTGCCTTTAACGACACTGTTGTATGTATGCTGTATCTAATAAAACATAGAATCATTTAACGTTTACTTCTAAAAAACGAATGAATCAAATTTGTCCCCTCGAGGTCAACAAGAATGACCTGTCCAACTAGGATCAGCCCAGACAGAGAACAGATAATATTTCAAGACATGATATATGGCAAACTTTTAGCTAACTTACAGCGTTTAAAATTAACTATTACGTGCCTTTAACGACACTGTTGTATGAATGCTGTATCTAATAAAACATAGAATCATTTAACGTTTACTTCTAAAAAATGAATGAATCAAATTTGTCCCCTCGATGTCAACAAGAATGACCTGTCCAACTAGGATCAGCCCAGACAGAGAACAGATAATATTTCAAGACATGATATATGGCAAACTTTTAGCTAACTTACAGCGTTTAAAATTAACTATTACGTGCCTTTAACGACACTGTTGTATGTATGCTGTATCTAATAAAACATAGAATCATTTAACGTTTACTTCTAAAAAACGATAACCGAGACAACGACCAATGAATCAAATTTGTCCCCTCCCCGCAAAGCAAGAACAAAAATAAATAAACAAACAAACAAACAAAAAACAAAAAACTCGAGTCAACAAGAATGACCTGTCAACAATCACCCAACAAGAACAGATAATAACACACAACAAACAACAAACATGAGATATCAAACTTTATAATACGTTTAAAAATACTATTATGCCTTTAACGACACTGTTGTATGTATGCTTATCTAAAAACGAATGAATCAAATTTGTTCCCTCGAGGTCAAGAAGACTGACCTGTCCAACTAGTATCAGCCCAGACAGAGAACAGATCATATTTCTAGACATGATATATGGCAAACTTTTAGCTAACTTACAGCGTTTAAAATTAACTATTACGTGCCTTTAACGACACTGTTGTATGTATGCTGTATCTAATAAAACATGGAATCATATAACGTTTACTTCTAAAAACGAATGAATCAAATTTGTTCCCTCGAGGTCAAGATGACTGACCTGTCCAACTAGTATCAGCCCAGACAGAGAACAGATCATATTTCTAGACACGATATATGGCAAGCTTTTAGCTAACTTACAGCGTAAATAGCATGTCATATTTCAGAAGAGTGATAACTGCGTTAAGTCAGAAGACGTACACGGAACTTTTAAGAAAATACTGTTTAGAAGTAAATGCCTTGTCAAAATTTGCATTTGGCTTATATAATTGCAACCAGATGCCAAACAATATATTATGTGGTAATTGGATAGTCTCTGTTCATTTTGTTTAGTAATTTAATATTTACGAATATATAATTAGCTAAAACACTAGTAACCCTGCAGGGGCCGCGGAGCCGGGGGGGCTGGGGGGGGCTTTAGCCCCCCAATAATTAGGACCAAATTGAAAACAGTGAAAAATTAAAATAAACCCAAACGGCGACGACGAGCCAACCCCGAATATTGAACGATTGCAGGTCTGGTTTGATACGAAGTACCAGCACGCGCTGCATACTCAACATTGCATGAGTATATAGCATGTTAGCACATTAGCACAAGTTTTGTTTCATAAGAAGTATATAGTTTTCTTTATATGTTTTCAGTATATGTTTAATATTTATTTTGGTTATTTTGGTTATTTTTTATCAAATGGCGCCGCGCTTTGCCCAGGTATCGCCCCATTAGCCCCCCAATATTGGGGATGCTCCGCGGCCACTGCCCTGGCAATAACAAAACTCGGCCGCACACATCGTTTAAAAGCAGCACAGCAACAAAAATTCTGAAAATCAGCAAAAAAGATCTGTTTTTCAGGAATATAGAAGTTTAATTACTCAGATGGGTTCCTGTGCTCTTGATCAAAAGGATTAGTTGGATCCAGCAAAGATTGAACCAAATTTTTTTGCCCAATCGATACTAGTCTGAACTTTCGTCGTTCGAGCGGACCCTCTCTGAAATTTTTTTCGTAAAGTTGTTTGATTCTGATTGAATTATTGTGTGCTAATCACAGCAGAGGCTTTGCATGAACCCATGGCGCCCAGCTGACCATAGCTAATATATAATAAACAGATCGGGCCGAAAGTAGTTCTGGGGGAGTTTTGGGGAGAGCTCGCCATGCACAGACCCCCAGTTTCTGGAATGTATCTCGGATCCCCAGGTTCTGGGGGGTAGCTCCGATGCCCCCAGTTTTTCGAGGGGTCCGAGCTACCTCCACAAAAATTAGGGGTTCTGCGCATGCGACCTTCCCCCAAAACTTGAAGGGGGTCCTGCAGAAAACGCTCGCGTCCTCAAACACGGGTTTACATGTGAGCGTAGAGAAGTGTCATACTCTTCTCTAATGCATTCTGGCTGACACTAATTTTAGACGAAATTGATTACATGAAAATTAGAAAATGAAAATTATATGAAATTTTAAGAAATCTGACAATTATTTCACACGAAAATGATTATACCTACATAATAGTTGTCTCTCTTTTCACATGCCCACCTAACAAAGCTTTAAGAAAACCGCTGAAGCATCACAAATTAGGCTATCTCTCTACCACAATACTAATGATTCGAGGTTTCGTGAGGAAGGTCGGCGGAGTCGGCACGATGGAGATGATCTCAGATGTATAGGGGACATCGTAAAGAGGTCACTCCAGAGGGTGCTAAATAAGGTTGAATACCTCCCCCCTTGGTTTTTTGTCAATTTAACCACCAATTTTGCCTATTTGCACCTTATTTTTGCAAATTTTTGCTAAAACTTTCCGCTTGGCCTCGGGAGCGAGTAGCTCCCTAAACACCTACTTCATGGTCTATGCGATATGCTATTTTACACAAAATATATCGGTTTATGTCAAGTTTATATCAGTTTCAGTGCTTTTATAAAGCTTTAAACAATCATGACGGAAGGAAGCTCAAAATGCGCATCTTGTGATTTGCTTGTGCGTAAAATTTATGATACTATATCCATATTGTGTGTATCGCTTTGAAGCTAATACTATAAATAGTCATGTATTCTAAGATGTATAATATTTCAAAATTTTATTTCGACGCCTATCTCTTAAAAGTGGATCTGTGGAATTTGACCAGCATGTATTATGAACAGAATATTAATGCTTCAACTTGACATTAATACAGCTACAGTCGGTTCTAGCTCATATATATACCTTATCAATTCGATTCAACACAGGGACTATTGCTTTTGCAGCAACATGTAAATCATGTTCCAAGTAATTCATGAAATAAAAATTTCAGAATGCCGGTATCTTCATAAATTAAAAATTTCCAAATTCCCACGTAATAAAACGTTCTAGTTTCACAAATTTAGCACAAATTCAGATATTTTTATTTCAAATTCCCTAATTCTAGGATGAATCTGCTCTTGCAAATTCTCTAATTCCTGCATGAATTTATTCTGTGAAATTTTTTAGTGCCGCATGAATTTTAAAAATATTCTAAATTCGTATACTCCGGTGATAATTTTGCCAACTATCTCCCCAGACCTTTTAATTATATGCCACTGAAGTTGTCACGGTATGTCTTTAGAAAACGAACTACACAATGCGGTGGTTACGCGCGGTGGCATTCCCTCGGCTTAGGTGTAGGCTCAGCCCAAATCTCATATAAAGAAGTTAGTCAGAAGCTTAGGCTTTAGTGTTAGATTGTCTTTGTCTGTGCTTGGCATACAATTCAATGTTATTTAGGCCCTCTGTAATACGGAGTCTACCTCCGCAACTTGGAAATTTTTATTTATTAATTTCACAAATTGGAAGCAAGGGTTCAAAGCTGTATGCTATATTGCTTATATAGTTATGTAACAGGACCGTTCCGGCCCGTTACGTGTTTTTGCAGGATTTTGGTGCCAAATCTACCCAAATACATCCCAAAGTTAGCATAATCAGGGGACATAGGTATTCAAGTGGTACCTTAAGGGTACCTATTCAAGGTTTGCGGAAATTGAAAAATTATCGGGATGGGTGGTATGTTGCATGGTGCCATGGTCCTGTTTGTAATATTGCTGCGCCGCTTATTAACATTTTGTACGCGTATTTGTGTTCGTATTATTACTTGCCGGTGCATGTATGCTTTAACTTTATTTTGTGCTGTGTTTTATGTATTGGTACGGGCTCCTACGGGAGTACTTGTGGGGTAAATTTAGGTGGGAGGACCGAATGTATGACTGAAATAGATCATGAGTTGGGCAACCTATCGAATCGTCGGGATCTTCCGTATATGAAACGTTTTCGGAACTCGACCAACCGCCCCGCACCATTGCAGTTTCAAAATCACGACCGTTCGGGAATAGGAGGCTAACGATTGCTCAAGCTGCACCATTGGCCGGATCGTCGTCATGGTGACCAAAAATATAAAATCTACCTAGGCCAAATAATACAAGTTGCCATAGTCGCCACTAATACGTGTAGCCATTGTCACGAAGAGAACAAAAGCTACAAGCTTAAATAAAAGGGGCACGGTAGTTTCCGAATATTCAGAAACAACGGTTGTCGGGCTCGTTTGTCGGCCCGTAACCGTATAATAGCTTCGATATCGAGAAAACGACCGAATACTTTTCGACAGAGAATTCCACTGGCTCTCCTATGACGTCAAAACGTCCTAATTCACACGAGGGGTTCACTCGAAGTTGAAGGAACAAGCACGTTAAAATTGACTGAACAGCCGTTACTTACGCTAAGTTTGGCTGTTGAGAAAGGCGTGAAATCGGTATATTCTCGACATATTGTATATTTATGTATTACCTATAATCCCTCGTTTTGACGCCCCTCTGTCTCTTCCCTTGCCCCCTCGAACGAACCCTCGTTTTCACTTCTTGTGTGTCATCTCCCAATGTCTAAAATCCCCATGTCTCATCGGCAGCCTTAGCCGATTTCGGTGAATCGTCGCTTTTGTGATCTCTTATTTTGCGGACAAAGCCACCCTCGACGGAACCGGCTATGTCGCCAAATAACCTAGGTCACTGGACAAGCAAAACACGCCGTTTTTAATTGTGCTCGTTGATCCGCTAAGGTACGGCCACTTAAGCTTTCGTTTTCACGTCATCAGTGCCTAAAATCGGCTGATAGTCGACATTTCAAGCGTTGCTCCTTCTTACTGCGGTGTAACCGAATGCAGTTCTATCGCACCGTCACATAGCCCACCCATTAGGCCTCTAGCGACCCAAGCGTGTCTCGATCCGGCAAGCCGCCACGCTGTTATACGAGTTGCCCCTCTGTCTTGCGACCATTCCATAATGCATTACGAAAATTGACATGAGGTCCTTGCCTGCATGTACCATAGCTGTGATTGAAGTAAAAAAGTTGGAAAATCGATTACGGTGTCCCGTGTTCTTCTATTGAAAGGTGCGATATGTTTGTCCGTACGGACAGGCTAATGCTGCGCGCCTTGGCTTGCAGGTGAGAATATCCCAAGCCTTGAAGGGTAGGCTTTGCTACGAACATTATTATTATGGACTGTTGGAATCTGTGCGAGAGGAGTGCGCACGGTCGACAAGAGAGGTCACTCACCTAAATAATACAGGTAAATCGCTCTAAAGTTTACTAGGCAACCATCACCGTTCCCAATGAATAATTACTATTAATAAAGTATTGAGTAAACCGTCCCACATTAAACTTCCAAGGACTATCGAAACCCTGTGGGGCCACATAGCCATTACCAAATAGGATGAGGGGCCCAACCGTTTGCAACTGAGCATAAACTTCTATTAAAATCAAACACAAGTTTAAAGCTAATTTTAGGATAACAAAAAAATAAACAGGTTCCAGGTGAGATTAGCATAGGGAACATCGGTCTGACATTATGACCTGTGTGAAGTTTTCGATTTCAACCTCCCTGGGGGAACTGTGAAATCATGCCATCTATTAGACATGTGCGCAACCAATCGGGCAAGGTCCGAATACACCTCGTGAAGCGCGCCTGCGGCCTGCTAAGCTCCATAGCTTCTTGGATCTGACCAAGAAAAGGGTCAAAATGGCAAAATTTACGGTCCACCCTTATGACAGCCAGGGTCGTATGGGCATGGTGTTAGGGCGATGCGCCATGCAGCTGCGTACCTTTATTACAGTTATACAAGTTTGTAAACCTAGCGAAAAAAGTGTGCCCAGCTGCGCGAACGAAACAATATACATTGTGTTTATTTCTGCATAACATGAGAGTCAAATTCCAATTAACAATTTGATTGAATAAAAACATTTTTGGTTCATTAAATTCCGAAATTGCAAAGTTCCTAAATACCGTCATTACCAGGTTTTATAAATTTTTACATTTTAAAAATTCCTAAATTCCTTGGATTTCCAGGTTCTCAGGTAAACATATGTTCAGATATTTTCAGAGTTCTTAAATTTCCAGGTACCCATATTTATAAATTCTACAAATTCCGACATCTTCAAAATTCCATTATCGCCAGACTCTAGAAGTTGCAGGTTCTCAAATTCCAGATTATTCACAAGCAATCAAAATTCACCGGTTCCAAAGTACTTTAAATTCCGACGTTACCTAGATTTCAAAATTTCCAAATGCAAAAGTTCTTTTAATTCTAAAATTACCAAAAAAATTTATGAAATTCGCAGAAGTTGGGAATATGTATTTTATGAATTTCCTGGAATTTATGGAATGTTGAAATTTCAGAAAGCTGGGAATCTTTATGAGCCAGAACCTGAGAATTTTGGAATCTGGAAATTTGAAAAATATCGAAATCTCTGAGATTCCCACCGGAATTTGGGAATTTATATTCTGTGAATTTCTGCAAAATTTTAGAAACCCTCTAAATTTGTTTTAGCCACACACATATGTATGTTGGCATGTCAACGGAGGCTTAGAGTTTGATACGTATAGTTCGACGAGACGGCGTAGACGACAAAGAGTGGGTTTACGTGTATTTGCATGCGTGTCCGTATTGGCTCACTGTAGAGTAGAACTGTACGTCCGACGCAATCTCCAGACGAATCTCCAGCGGCCGAACAGCAACCGGTACAGCTACAACAATCGTCTTTCCCACAATCGGAGAACAGCAGTTATAAGAAGAGAAAGAACCGTGCGCTGAACAAGCGCCAGCAGTGTCGCAACACCAAAGGGAACTTTCCCGGAACCGCGAGTATGAGCAATAGTGTGAGATCAGAAATAACCATCCACGACTGCGGTAATCCAACCATGCCGGATAGCAGGCTCTAAATCGAGGCAGTGTACTGCGGCAAATTCCACGAGACGATGATCAGAACCCCGTTGTGCCCCTTTCATTTGATCGGAAAACCCGTTGCAGAAGGACTGCATCGCCTCATATCCTGATTTATACCCTCTGAGGTTGCGACGCAGTCCCACCGCAGGCGGCGAACCTATCGTTGCCTTTCGCCGCGCAACTTCAACACACCACACATCCTCCTACGAAATCACGTGACCCCACCTGGAAGACCGAACGTATTCCGCTGGAACCAGGCTAGCCCGTTTGAAGTTCGGATCTCGGTCCGTTTTTGTCGGTCGCCGTGCTTCGCTTATCGAGAGCTTCAAAGAGATTTTAGCTATTCCGCAACTACAGTTTGGCTATGACTCGCAAAACTCATCCAAACGAAAATTTCAATGACAAGTGCAAGTAGAAGAACACGAGCAGCAATTGCACTAAAGCGCTATAGCATCCGAAATAAACAATCACACCAACCGGAGCTGCAACCGAAATATTGAAAAATGTCGAAACAATTCGCTCGCCGGGAAAACAGGTCAAGCGACACCAACAACGGATCAGTGAGTCTCAAGTATCCGAAATTACCGTAACTACATGGCCGACCAAAAGCCCACGATGACTCAAGCAATCACTATCATATAACCTTATTATATTCACAAGCACGAGCTCAATTGCAAGAAACAAACTTGCAAGCGGAACTAGAACGTGCAGGTCAATCCGAATCGAGCATCCAGGAATTACAAATCAAGTCGAAGCCGAAATATTTTGTACCGCAAGCATTACAGCGTCGGATTCAATTACACCCCGAGAAAAAAGACTTTACAGTTGCCGGATGTCGACAGGATGGCATTTCCGCAGTAACAAAAAGACATTTTTCAACCACATGACATGCAACTGATTGCAAATTGGTAACCTAAACGCGAAGGTCCCACGTTGATTGAAACGTTGATCCAGGGCTCCTACACGGGTGGGTCGGCGAATTGCCGGAGGGGGTGTGGATGGGCTGATCCTCAGGGGGCACCATCATACCCCGCCCTATGAGCATAGTGTAAAATCTTCGGTAACCGCGTTGAAAATAATCGTTGCAAGTTACGAAATGACAACGGGTTCTACTTCCCGGTGTTAACCCGCAGTCTTCGGCGCAGATAAAAGTTGTGTTTATCAACTGTATCGGTTATACGGGATCAGCGCGCGGTATAACTATCCTACTTCCCACCCACAACATAGATATTACGCCATTAAATTTATAACGGTTGTACTTTGCGTTTTAGAACATTTAAATACATAGCTAATGGTAATGGTGTGCTGAGAATGTGGATTGGATGTAAATTTTTTAGTGTAGAATATAGCGGTTTCACATCTGGTTTTTGGGTTTCCCCAGGCTATCAAAGCGGGTTTTGGGTCTAAACCCTTCGAAACACTTCAAAATTGTTGCTAACTCCCAGATAGACCCAAACCTCAAGATTTTGCAAAATTTTATTACCCAATCCGTTTGTTTTTGTTTTATTTTCTTTACTAGTCTTACTAATATAAATAAAACCCTACAGTTTAACCTATTAGCTAAAATCGTATTTGATTTTAGTTGTTTTCAGTTTTAGTTCTTTAAGTTGGATCATTGTCAGAGTAGCCATACTCAGATTGCGTAGCTTGAATTGAGTTTTGGGGCTTATCGTTTATGATTTATGGTTTTGATTGTAAGATTGTTGCGCTGGGTACCATGACGCTAAGATTAAACCTTATAGAGTGATATAGTGCCATATAACTTATTAGAACATAGATAGTGTCAATTATCGGCCGTGAATCCAGTGAGAAATCTCGGGAGTGAGCTTCATACAGGGGTTAACTTTTTTGAGTAAGCCCATCGCGAGTAAGGGATGTGGAATGCGACGACCAATTCTTAAGATCCCTTATCTCCTTATATATCTGTTGCGCATTCCGTTCGGGTGTTGCACGGGGAAAGGGTTCCGTGGATTATCAACCTTGAGTTCGGGGCGAGTCGGGTTTTTTCTTCGTAAATCTGAAGCAAGCTAGCTCAACCGCAGTGTAATATGTAGCTGTAACACTAAGATTTATTCAATTATCACCGTCTTAGCCCTTGTTATAGGTCGATAGTAACGTTAGCGCACGCCTTTCATAATCACAGTAGTGTTACGGAACAGTATACAAACTCTACTCGGGTCAAAATAGCCGCTTCATTGGTAGCGGCAGTTTGATAGTCGAACGCTGAATGATCGCAACCAGCAGCCCAGACATCACCATAGTCATATCACACCGCAGAAGTAGAAAAGAGTTTTAAACGCAGCCGTAGTCGTAGCAGACACAACATATTGAGCAATGGAACGGCCGGCAAACTGGTAGAACGGGTGGTTATGCATCGTAGCCTTATCGAGGTGCAGGCACAAATAGTGCTGCCGAAGCCCGGCTTCGGCGGGAGTACAAAGAGTTTAGACCAATCCAAGCTGACGTGACCGTCCATCATCTTAAAAGCCAAAATTAAGTCAGCGCGTCGTTTTCGTATATCCAGTGACTGTATGCCAAGCGTTTGAAACCGCGATTCATAGCGAAGGTCACAGAACTGATGAACAAGCTTAGTAACGCATCTCTTGACCCTTACCACTAAACTAATATCTCTTGCGTAGCTAGGACTCTATGCACATTAGGCGTATTCTACAATCGGTTGGACAAAGGACTAATACAAAATAAAGCAACAAGAAAACTCCAACGTTCCAGAAGCGGAGCAATCTACGTAGCACGCCAGTCATAAAGTTAACCGCCTTTACAAATCGACCAAAGTGTTCTGATACTTTTAAGTTAGACTACACGACAACTCTGAGATCTTTAAAATGTTCGGCAACCGGTATCTGTATTCCAGAGATAAAGTAGTCATTCCTGGGGTTACGGGAACCAAAATGTATCAGCGCAAATTTATCAACGTTAAAGTCAGAAAGTCATGTATTAGCATAACGGGTGAGACCGGCCAAATCGTTTTCAAAGTCACTAGCATCAATATGAGGAAACTGCATATGTATATGTCGAATTAGCTTAGTGTTATCGACGAACATGGGCACTTTGCAAGACACTCAATCGTCCAGATCATTGATATTGTATAAGAATAACACTGGGCCGAGAACTGTTCCTTGTGAATCTCCGGAAGTGACGCAAAACGGTGACGAACGAGAACCATAAACGCTGATAACCCGGGAGTGTCTCAGCAAGAAATCAGCTATCCAGCTAAGTAACGAGGCTCGTACGATGTATCCACACAATGTAATCAGCAGTCGCTTAACCGACATACGGTAAAACGCCTTTTTCAAATCCAAATATATAATATCCGTTGAATCTTCCATATCCAAAATTCTAGACAAGCAATCAAAATATTCAATCATTTGGAGCTTACATGATCTATCTTGCATGAAACCAAACGGAGATTCATGCCAAATTTCGTTACGAAATGCGTGGGACAATAAAGCCGTAGCGAACAAACGTTCCATTACTTTGCTAATATTATAAGTCAAACTAATAGCGCGATTGACCGAGAAGTCGTCCTGTGTGCTTTGTGAATTGAGCATACTATGGTAGATTCCCATATAAGGAGGTACATACGGGAGGTTTAGCGACTGTTGGTGAGCCAACTCGTGCTTTAATTCGTTTCTGTGAATTTACATACCGCTGTTCATTTTTAATATTTCCCGCCATTTTCCGTTCAGAGCCAGCTATTGTCCTACTCGGCTCAATCCTGCAATCCAGTTCTGCGTTGCTGGTAAATAGCCCACGCTCTAAAGATTCCGATCTTTGGCAGAAACGAAGTGCATTTTGCTGTCGACGAATAGCTATTTCAACTGTCCTATGCGTCCACGGCATGGTATGATGGAGCTTGTTAAAAGCTCTACGAGCAGGAGCACAATCAGCAATTTACAATTTGGACGATTGTACGGTTAAACGAGTCCCAGTCGGCTTTGATGTCACGATTTTCATTAGCCAAATTAGCTGCGAGCAATCGTTTCGCATTAACCCAATCAGCTCGCCACAGATTTTGCTGTAGCGATTCAGACTGTTGAGGCACATAATCGATATATATATACATAACCAACGCAAAGAGAACAAAAAAGTGGTCGGAATTCCCTATGCCTTGTTCGATGTGTAGGCCGTCAACCATTTTTACTTGGTGAAAACCAAGTCCAAAACTGCCAAGCGCCTAGTTGTTTGGACCACATGTTGGTGTAACGAAGTATCTTGTATCAATGACATATATATATATCGCATTTTGCGGGCCACGTAAAAGTGTTCCATTCAATTTCTGGATAATTGAAGTCGCCCATCAAAAGTATTTGGCAATGCTGTTGCGGCACAAAGGACCTGACACTGTCGACAGAAATAGTCGTTCCGGGGATACTATTTGCTAACAACCAACTGATGGAGCGCGAAGCAATTACTATTCGTGCGATTTTTATGGGAATACTACTGGCTACATGACGAACTCACAGCCTTCACTGTCGATCCCGTCTCGAAATGAACGCCGATAGCCGACATACAATACGTAAAAGCAATATCTTCACTTAAAACCCAACAAAATAACTTCTGCTTTACGACTACTGTGATGTCTGACAGGAATAGCTCCTGCTTGCGGACCTAAATTTCATGGGTACGAATCCCGCCCCAGCCCGACTTTTTAGCAAACTTTTTTACATCGAACATTAATCACTTATATACCTCTAAGCCGAAATAAAAAATCTTCTGTACTTTGGTAGCTAAATGGGAAAGTCGGATTCTACTGTCTTTTTGCCGAACCAAGAGTCAGGTAGACCCGAGGAGGAGAAAGAGAAGTTCAGGATGGTCTGATACTGACATGGTAATTCTCGCTGGGGATCTAAACGGCCATGTAGGGAAATTGCCTGACGAGTACAATCGGGTTCATGGTGGCTTCGGGTTTGGACAAAGAAATAAAGATGGTGAGAGGATCTTGGAATTCAGTGATGCAATGGATATGGGGGTATGCAACACCTTCTTTGAGAAAGGAGATTCGATAATTATCACATATTCATCAGGCGGAGTATCGACCACACTAAACTACATTCTGACGAAACGCCGAGACCTTCGTCATGTAAATGACGTCAAAGCTATTCCTGAGGAAGAATGTGTCCAACAACATCGCCTACTCGTCGCTGACATTCAGATTGCTCTAGTAAGACGCCGTCGCAAGACATTCATCCCGAAACTGAAGGTTTGGAAGCTAGAGACAGCTGAATATCGTCGGCGCTTCAAAGGGCATCTCGCCGCCAACTCTTCCGACATGCTATCTTCCTCAAACACCGAGCAGTTTTGTTCTACTATCAAAACCAACTTGCTGACAACGACAGAACAGACATGTGGCCGAACAAAAGGGCCCCCACGACACAGAGAAACGTGGTGGTGGAACAGTGATGTCGAAGCGGCCGTTAAGGAGAAGGAAACTCGTTACGCGAAATGGCAGAAATCGCTGCGAGACAATGCTGTTAGCTGTCCAAGTGATAGGCGAGCCTATGTAGATGCTCGAAAAGCAGCTAGATTCTCAGTCTGGAGAGCCAGGCAGCCTAAAACACAACAGCTTGCTCAAGATCTAGCTAGTGATGCTGGTAGGAAACCCTTTTTTCGCATTGCAAAACAGATGACAAAAGATTGCCAAGACAACGCCGGGTCTAAATGCATTAAGCGAGATGGCGTTATTCAGACGGAGCCAAGGCATATAAAGCTAGCGTGGAAAGTATATATGGAACGGCTGCTGAATAGCGAAAACGATTGGGACGGCGTCGTCGGCAGCTGCCCAAAGGAAGGTCCGCCATGCCGCGTATCGCATGATGAGGTGGACGCTGCGATGCAGAAGATGAAGAAAGGAAAAGCAGCTGGCCCATCTGAAATTGTGTTAGAAATGATGATTGCTGCGGGATCAGAATGGACGACGTGGCTGACACAGCTATTCAACAAGATTGTGGATGAACGACGTATCCCAACGGACTGGCAAAGAAGCACCCTAGTACCGTTATTCAAAGGAAAAGGTGATCCGATGGATTGTTCCGCATACCAGGCAATAAAGCTACTGGATCAGTCTGTGAAAGTGTTCGAAAGGGTGCTCGAGAAGCGTATACGCGATCAAGTGGCATTAGATCAAATGCAGTTCGGATTCATGCTAGGAAAAGGCACCGTCGACGCTATATTTATCATTCGCCAACTACAAGAAAAACATCTGGAGAAGAAACGGTCACTCTGTTACGCCTTGGTCGACCTGGAAAAGGCTTTCGATCGGGTTCCGCGAGATGTGATACGTTGGGCGTTACGAGAAGCCGGAACGGATGAATGACTGGTGGCATCTGTTATGGCTCTCTTCTATAACTCACAAACAGTGGTTCGTACCACATCGGGAGACACTTCACCATTTCCAGTATGCGTCGGTGTCCACCTAGGTGCAGTACTAAGCCCACTGCTCTTTGCAATAAACATGGACATAATCTCAAAACAGTACGAGAGGGATTGCCATGGGAGGTGCTATACGCCGACGATCTAGTGCTAATCGCGCCAACCAAAGATGAACTGGTGAATAAAATATCTTCGTGGAAGAACATCCTTGCATCGAAGGGGTTAAAGGTGAACGGTTCAAATTCAAAAGTGATGGTCAGCGGAAGCGGCACCAGCGTAGTTCAGCGATCGATACGATGGCCGTGTGGTGTGTGCCATCAAGGGGTTGGTAGTAACTCATTGAAGTGCACCGAGTGTACGAAATGGGTTCACCAGCGATGTAGCGGTATGAGCGGCAGCATGGAAATAGTACAACCTCTCTTCTTTTGTAAAAGATGTCGTGGTCTTCTCGCACCAGAAGACACAACGCCGCTACAGTCAGTTGTAGTTAACAATACTGAATACGACGCGGTAAACAATTTTTGTTACCTAGGCGATATGATAAACGCCGATGGCGGTGCCGGCCTGGCCGACACGACACGAATCCAGTCAGCATGGCACAAGTTCTGAGAAATGATGTCGTTTATTACGTCGAAGGCCGTCCCTTTAAAAATGAAAGGGCGCGTATATACAGCATGCATTCGCTCATACATGCTATACGGCAGTGAAGCATGGGCGCTTCGGGCCGATCACATCTCAAAATTAGAAAGGGTGGAAGTGCGCATGATCCGCTGGATGAGCGGTGTCAGCCTACGCCAACGCGTCCCAAGCGGCGAGTTGTGACGAGCGATGGCGTGGAGTGTGTGACAGAAGTCTGCCGCAGACGGCGCTTGCAATGGTATGGCCACGTCCAACGTATGAATGACTCGAACTGGGTGAAGAGGACAACCAACATTACTGTTGATGGCCGAAAGTCTCCAGGAAGGCTAAAAAATCATGGATGAACACGGTGAATAGCGACTCCAAACATCTTAACATCGACCGAAGAAAAGCCACCGACCGCGCCGCATGGAGATCAATCATAAATGGTAACAAACGTCCAACCCTGCATCGCCTGGAAAACGGACGATAGCCGATGATGATGATGATAAAGAGTCATATCCGCGTCATTTCCCAACATGTGCTGGTCAAACGGCTAACAGTTGTACTGTTCTTATTGGATTACGATATATAATATATTGAATATGAATATATATATACAAGATTTTATTTATTTAAAATAGGTCAGTGGCAAGACTTGCCGAGGGCTGCGATGTCGCACATACCTAGTTATCTTTATCACTGTTGTAATGGGCAGTAGCTCAGTCGGTAGCGCCATTATTTGCAGGTTCAAATTAGGAAGTGGTGTGTTTGAGTGTTACCCACAGTTAAGCCGGCTGCTTTTTACATCCTGTCGTCATCATGCGCTCACCTCCAATTTGAAATAAAAATTGTTCTTTAGCAATGATGTTTTATATTTCATATATGTCAAGATTATACGTTAGATCATGATTTGAACTGTTTCGAGAAATTGACGGCAATAGCATCTTCGTAAATCGGTTAAGTTTCTTGTACTAGATGCGAATATAGATTTATTATATTATATATATATGGTATATCGATAATGATACATGAGATAACATGTGCATTAGTTGGTTGCATATTTCGATGGGGCGTCGCACTTGGACCTTATTCAGGTTAGTAGTTGCACTCTGTACCGGTTTATATAATAATTGCAGGCAAGTATCTGTTTGTGTTATATCTATATTGAGTTTTCCTATGTGCTGAATTGGAACAGTAAAAAAATCTGGAGTTGGCTGGGTTTTCCGGACGTTGGCTCCCGCTGCAGCCAAATAAACAAATTACCCGCAGTTGTCACGATTTATTCAGAGATGGTATACCTACAGTTTTTGTTTTGCGTGCACGAAACTGATTTCACTCATCGTTAATCGTTTTGTTACTGATTTTGTCACAATCTGAAGAGATTTGTATTTGCAATGTATAGTTCTGATTCGTGCAGGAGGGCTGACTCAGACATGACGCGCCTCCGGCACGACGCACCAGCTTGCGACTCCGAGATTTTGAAATTTTGTCCCCGAAGTCAGCGAGATATTTGTCTACGAAAACTCAGAACTTTACATTTTCCCTGATTTTTGTTTTTCATGCCGCTAAGAATCCACAGTTTCAAAAAAAATTGATCTTCCAATATCGCAAATTCTGAAAAAATCGAGCTTCCGACATCATTCATCCTGATTTCAGGTGGCCTTTCTTCGAGGTCACAGTTTACTCCTGGTTTTGTGGGAGTTTTACGGAAGTTTAAATGTTAAATGACACGCTGAAATCACCCAAAAACCATGGAATAGCTTTGTGCTACCGAAAGGAAATGCAATAGCGTAAAATCGTAAACCTTTTTTGCGAATAGTACGTGCCATCAGTTAGAAAATGTTGTAAGTCCCGGATACTGTTATAACGCGCCACCGTCGTGCTCAATCAAGACGACCCCCATCCACGTTCGAAACGGAAGAACTTTAGAGCACCCTCGAGCAGGTAAACCATCCAAGGCGATGGGTCCTGATGGCCTGACAGTGCTGCAACTGAAACACATAGGTTCGCAAGCTTAAGATTGCTTAATGGCGCGCTATCTATAATTTGTCTTAGACGAGCTCTATAGTTACAAACATTTAGCAAATATCATCAATCGTACTTTTGCCAAAACCAGGGGAAGGACACCCGAGAAGGCAAAAACTGACACCCGATAAGCCATACAGCGAGTTTTGGAACGATTTCTGTTACCGCACATCGTACCCGCCATAGAACTTTAACCGTCAGAGCATTGTTTCCATAGATTATACTCAACGTATACAGCCACAATCAGTTTGATTGCCATATTGCTGGAGGCTTCAGCCGGAAAACACAGCCCACAGAAGATTTTTTCTGGTTTTACGCCTCTGAAACACTTACCGACATGGCATTGTCCCGTTTGCTTTTTGAACTATATATAGATTTTTAGTTTTGATCGTGAGGACCGCGAAATATTTTGCTTTAGTCCACTGTTAACATGGCATTTTAGTTTATGAAGCTAACGCACTTTAGTCGTTCTCCAACCTATATGTATACAGAAGGTTCGTACAAGTGATTTTACATTAGAATTGATTTATTGGCTTTTAAGACAAGGAAATAGTTGAATGACTATTACATCGCAGTGGATACCAGCAGAAACCATGCAAATGTTTTGGTGTATTCATGGCGCAACAGAGATGTATGGTCTAAAACTAGATTTTTCATGTTTTGAACAACAGAGCGTTTGCAGACTTTCTTACAATAAGATTTGAGCAGTCACGAGGGATATAATGATTTCAACGCCGCTCGAAACCGAGCAATGTTCATAATTCGTTAATGACGAACGGCATTCTTACTATCAGATTGGAGCCGTCACAGGGAATATAATTATTTCAACTCCGCTTGAAACCGTGCAACGATAATAACTCGTTAATAACGAACGAGATTCATACTATCAGCCATATTCAAACTCAAACAATCCGCTATAAGTCTCAACATGTCTGTAACAAAATATTTCGTTATTGATAACGGAATATGTATACACACATTCGCATTGTCAATTGTTTTACTAGTACCTATGTTGTATGCGTGGTTTCATTTTTAAGTTATAATTTTGTTTAAAATACCACCCAAAATCTATTGAAAACATAAATATTCGTCGGCCCTAAACCTATCGAAAACAAATGATAACGCATCAAGTATTAGTGTGCTGGTGTCTAGATAACCAAGCGATCGTATGCAAGCAACATATAAAAACTTATAGACCATTCTTTGTATCCTGTTTGCAATACATAACCAAATTACAAAAAGCAGGTTATTCTGAAAATCCGATTCATTGACAAGGGCGTAGCCGGGGGGGGGGTTGCGGGGGTCGCGACCCCCCCTTTTGGCTCAACCCCAAACAAAATTTTTTTAATGATTCATGTTGAAAATCATGTCGGAAATTGTCCTAAAACTATCCTCTCTCGCACTAGAAAACAATTATTTTCAACCGTATTTTTGACCAAACTTCACATTTTTGTATTAAAATTCGCTATTTTGTTAACAGTTTACACTTAGTAGCATAGATATAATCAGATTAATCTGGCTACAACAGCAAT